>JAJJMA010173531.1:11990-37225 GCA_023529015.1 Papaver nudicaule
ATATGCCACACAATGGTACGTACACCGTGAAGTCACAAACTCGTAGAAATTCATCCAAATTGCTTCTTCATTTTTCAGTAGGCAGATTTTTATATCCATTCCCTTGGCTTTGATAGTTTGTTTTTGTTTTTAGAACTTCATTTGTGTATGGTAAGTGAGTATGACAGGTTCTAACAGTGTTACAGTCTACTACTTCACATGCTAAATGTTTGTGTCCTTGAATTCTTTCTGATTTCACCGTTTCTTTTCCAGCCCCAGTATTCTTACGTGAATGGAGACGGAACGGTCCCATTGGAATCAGCTAAGGTGATATTAATTCCTGCAAACCTAATAGTTTCGAGAAGCAGCCCATTTCATTCCTCGAGTATTCAGTTTTCATCAAATCCCTTGACTCCAAATTTTCTTCTCCATTTCATACAGGCTGATCGGTTCAAAGCTACTGAAAGAGCAGGAGTATGTGCAACTCATCGTGGATTATTGAGCAACGAAAAGGTTTTTCAACTCATTCAAGAATGGTTAGAAATTGAACCTAAGAAATCCAGTCGCCGTGCCAAGACTTCTAAAGTGGTGGATGCATCTGCCAAGTGATTTGAACCAGGAGAAGAAAAAAAAAATCAATCCTAACAAGTTTGGTGTTCACTTAAAACTTTCTTGTATATATATTGAACAAAAGACTATACATTATGAAATCCAATTTGAAGATTGTTACAACATCAAAAAATGATATTTTACTTATGAAACTCATTGGTTGGATTATTTTGGTATTGTGCATTTTTTTTTTTGGAACTCAGGTTACTGTATCATCACACCCAACAACTTTACCACTGTAGTACGCAGTGTCATCGGCATTTGGGATAGATAGATTGCCAAAACGTCCCAACAGATGGTGGGGTGGGGTGTCTGCCAGGGGAAGGGCACCTCTCCAGCATCCAGGTCTGGTGGGGTGGGTCTGGTTGGAATATTATGGCACCACAAGATTGCTGCAGGGAGTCACCATTTTACTTGGAGTGTACCAAAATTCATCAGCCTTTTAGCATTGGATCGATAAATCCCAAGTAAAAATGGTGCCCCCCCTGAGGTTTTATTTGTACGGTCTCATATCGGTTTCCGGTATCCGACCGTGTATTCCCTCTCCCTCTCTACAAAATCCTTCAGTGTTCACAGTTAACAAAAAGAGCTGAAAACCAAAAAAATGGGGGCAAAATTGCTGCAGAGACGTTTTCTCTGCACGAACACAACAAACCCATGGAATCATCGGAGCATAAAACAAGTTACAAAATCAAATTACAAAGAATCACTTGCAGAACTGAAAACCCACATTCAAAACTCAGATTTCATAGCAATCTCCTCTAAGAAAACTGGTGTTTTCTCTTCTCCTTCATGGAGAAAAATCCTTCCTTTTCTTGATACACCTGAGATTACTTATCTTAAATCCAAAGATGTTGCAGAAAGGTTCCAGCTTTTGCAATTTGTTGTTTGCCCTTTTACCCTAACAGCTCATTCTGATTCTAGTGCTAAAGTTGTTGCTCATCCGTAAGTTTGTGCCTGAATTTCTTGTTTGTTTGAATTTTGAGTAGAAACCCTTTGTTTGTAAAGATTTTGAGTAGAAACCCTTTGTTTGTACAGGTACAATTTTCACTTGTTCCCAAGAGATGAGTTGAATATTGGAATGCCACAATACAGCTTTTTGTGTCAAACATCGGAATTGACGGCAATGGCGAGCGAAGGATTTGACTTTAATGCCTGCATATATGATGGTAAGAGTGTTTTTTATTGTTAGCTAGACAAATTGCTGGTTTATGTAGATGTATGTAGTAGGTAAGATACTAAGATTGCATAAGTAAAAGTGCTAAACTTATCGGTGTAAGCAGCTAAATTCCGTGACAATGAGCTGATTAGTCAAATCAGCATCCACTGAAATCACAATGTAGTGTCATTCACTATAAAGAAAATGAGCTGATTAGTCAAATCGGCTTCCATTGACTCTACATTGTGTTCTATGCTTGTCATTTGAATTTATAGCGAATGGAAGGGTGTTAGCCTATTAGGTTTATACTTTATCGTCAGTTAGTATGTTTGTGTATCAGTAATACATCATCATTCATCACGCCACTTGAGTATTTGATTGTAGTTTTACTTCAAAATTAAAGACCTCAAACTGCTCATTGAGTATTTGATTATAGCTTTCCGCATTCTGTATCCTTTTATGTAGGCTAAAATGCTGCAATGGGTAGGCATCCTCCTCCACCCTCAGTAGGCTTCCAAAACAAATAACTTTAGAATCTTCACTTCACTTTCTAATTCGCTCATTCATAGCTCCAACCGAAAATTGATCCCTTGATGCTTATGAATCTAAGAGGGCTGTGGATAATCCAAGATTTGGCCTTTTGAGGTTGGCGACAATCGTGTCAAGATAACACATAATGTTCCCTTGAATTTGTATTTAGGGGTTGGTATGAAAGTTCATATCCCTATAGTTGAGTTTCCATCTACCTTTTGGGAATCTTTCTTTGGGTCTCGTTACCAGAACAAAAGTCCCTGAGAGCAGTTTCTAAAAGCCGCCTATAATGAAATACAAGAGAAAGGTCAAAGAAATCAAGTTTGCTACTTTGCTGTATTGTTGGCTATACCTCCAAAGCCATGTGTGGCATTAATTTTATTTTTTCTGTGTTGAGATGATTAAGATCTTTTGGCTGAACAGCATCTTTTGTAAGACTATGTTCCCTAAAACTTAGGCTACTTTCAAACTTGTTATCCTGAAAGATTTTGGTAATGCTTAAAGTTTCAGAGACACAGGAATTTAGTTTTTTGGATGTAAGTACATACATTTTTTGGTGATGGATTGATAGTTGTTCTGTGTTTTTGTACAGGAATCTCTTACCTATCTAGATTTCAAGAATCTCTCACCAAAGGTCGGCTGGAAAGTTCTTCCAGTGGATATTCAGTAAATTCCTCTTCAACCCCATCAGTAGCTGATGAAATTTTCACAAAAAGAATTAAAACACGAGTTATGCACTGGAGAAATGCTTGTTTGAGTAAGAGCAATGGGTCTGAAGGTAATGACAATGCCGCAGAAGCTCTTTTCAGTTCCCTGAGGAAACTTATCTTAAAAGTTGAACTTTATGGTTCAAGGCCATGCATGAACATAGATGTTTGCAATGAACGCCAAGTGCAGCTTGTGGTAAAGGTATATTAGATAACAAAATATTGTTGGACGGAGAAATTTGCAAGAGTATTGATTTTGATAATATTTGCTCCACTATTAATGTTGTCTTTCAAAGTTGGTGCTTCGGTTGCTTGTATTGATTACATTCTGAATGTATTTGGCATCTGCAGCTGTCGAAGGAGCTTTTTGATGATCTTGTACCTTTAGTTGTCCAAGACAAAGAAAGGAAACCGAAGGTAGTACGGGTTGTGCTGACAACGTCAAAGGAGGACAAGAATCTTCTTGAGGTAAGGAAGTTCATTTTTATTGACCCACTTGTCCGAAAGAAATTGAACCTCTTGTTTGTCTGGTACTAGAATGACCCAAATATCGATAAGCAGTGCAGTTGAATCACTTTATCCACAAATCTTTGGGCATATCAACGAAATTGTACCTCTGAATTTGGAACAAGAGCATCTTATTAGTCTGTGCTGATAACTTGTGCATCATATTGTTTGATTATACTTACAGCGGGAGCTTCAAGATCTTGAAGATGAACAGAACAGGAAAGTTCGTGGCTTTCGAGAGGTGATTGATGCAATATCCGCTTCTCAAAAACCAATCGTTGCCTACAACTGCTTAAACGGTGTATATTTACGACTTTTAGTCCTTCTGTAAATTCTAGAGTGTCTGACACATTTGTTTTTCATTTTCTCTGAATCTGTTTAAGTGTCTGTTTGATGCAGAATGTACGTTTCTTCATTCTAAGTTCCTTGGTCCACTGCCTCAAAGCTTAAGCGAGTTCATGTGTTCATTACGCGTGGTTTTTCCCCACGTTCTCGATGTGAACACTTTGCTCAAGGAAATTGGCCCTCTGGGAAAAGCAAACAACTTGCCTGTAGCTCTTTCCCACTTAATGAGGCAGTTCTCTGTTCCGGTTGATATGGAAATTCCTCACCAAGGCAAGCTAATCTCACTAGATTTTTTTATTTTTTTTAAATCTCTCTCTCTCTCTGGCTTTTCTATACCTCTCACATCACCATTTTTGTTGATCAGTTCAGGACAATGAGGGCAAGAACCAGGGACACGACGCGCTCTGTACAGCATATTTGTTTGCGAAACTTAGTTCTACATCAAAACAAAGTGACGATACTCATCAGACTGTAAATGCTGATCTAGTTTCTTCGGCCAAGAAATACACAAACATATTTAGCACATGTTCTACCAATCTCCAAGAACTGATGGATGATGAAAACATTTTGTTGGATAATGTGAGAAAGGTTAGAACCGAAAACCTTGTATTCTTTTGGGGAATCAGATTTGGAATCTCTGCTGAAGAATTCAGAGACCTCCTGTGCGAAGTCCATGGCATCTTTTCTGAGGATTTTGATATTCGAATGGTGGATAAAAGTTGTGCTGTTCTAGCTTTTTGGAAACCAAATTTAGCAGAAAAATTACTTGAGATAGTAAATACTGGTGGGGTTGGTTCTGATTCAGTCAGGAGGCTGATATCCAAAGGACTAAGATCAGCTGGCTACGAGGTTTACGAAAAGGTCTGTAAATTAGGTCTCTGGGAAACAAATCTAGCTGCTGCATTCGACAAGGCCATGAAAGAATATCCCGACGACATTTCATCAGCTGCTTCGAGAAAAGAACCATCAGAAATATTCTGGAGCAGTGACTTGATAAACTTAGATGATCTTTGAGATAATAGTTTTGAGTTCCTTCACACAGCTTGTGAAATCCCAGAGCCAAGAATGACTGATTCCTGTGAAAGTTCTGACATATTGAGTCACTTTCATGCCAAAGGTTGCAGCAACTTGAAATTCTAATTTTGAATATAGCAATTCTTTATGCATTCATTCTAGATGTATATTGTTAGAGGAAAATCGGAAATTCGGAAACAAGGTTAATGATATCACAATATATTGGTTCTTTGGTTTTTTCCTTTCATTTATCCGCTGCTTCTGCTTTAAGCCTACAAAAATATAGCCTAATTTTAAAAAAATGACGACATTATTACCACAAATTACTTTCCTAATTAGTGAATTTTATTCCTAAATAAATAGGATAGCCATTAATCACTAGGGCTCTTAAAAACTTTCATACTTTCTTAATATAGCCTAAAATATCTTTATTACATATTTTTGCTCAATACTTTTTCTCCTTCTGAATCTAAGAATTATCCAAGTTCTCTTACAGAGTATAACCTCTTATAAATCTTCAAGAGTGAACTGTTTTGTTTCTAAGTTATGGCAGCATTGGCCCTTAAACAAGAGCTAGATCGGTACTTGGTTAAGAAATACGAGGAGGTACATATAACTTTTACTGATTTCATATACTTAGAGATATACTGCTTGAATGTAAATCTTTATTGAGATTGCACCTTGATATGGTTTCCTTACGGGTATGTGTTTTGTTTGATAAATGCAGAAGATTTTGGATACGCAATTTGAACAGCTTCAGAGAATACAAGAAGCTGATAACCCAGGGTTTGTCGCGGAAATGCTGCAATTGTTCATTGATGAAATAGAAAAGCAGATATTAGACAATATAGACCCAAGAAAGTAAGTGTATTAATTGCTCCAGCATTATGGCTTCAAAAATAAGTTGCTGCAAGAATTTGTGGTTTAGTTTGACAATTTTTTTGTTCGCAGATTAGAAGATTTTCAGACTACTCCCAGAGTGGAATCTCGCAATGACAAAAGGAAGAGAGTTGAATCCTACAGTGATCAAGAAAAGAGGAACGAAAAGAGAGATGCTCAAAAGAAGAGGGTTGAATCCTACGTTCACCGTCTTAAAGGAAGCAGCGTCAGGTACCACCATGGCACAGTCCTATTGCATAATCTGCCGCCGCATATTTATAGATGTAGTCAAAACAATCTTTAACTTTAGCTGCCAGGCATACAAAAATAAGCGATTAGCAATTTTAGAAT
Organism: Papaver nudicaule; assembly: GCA_023529015.1. Lineage (NCBI taxonomy): Eukaryota > Viridiplantae > Streptophyta > Magnoliopsida > Ranunculales > Papaveraceae > Papaver > Papaver nudicaule. The sequence continues at coordinate 18,072 of JAJJMA010173531.1, forward strand.
GCAACTCTTAATTAGTGTCAGCTGCGTAAAACTGTGTTTCAAGCATCTGCTTCATCCATTAGCTTAATTTTGTTTGGTGTTGCAGTGTTGGATCTTACCAAATCACAATAGCGTGCAATGAATTCCGCCATGCTAGTGAACAAAGGGACATGGTTGGGTACGTAAGAAGAGTGTTTTCCGTTTCTCTAATGGTTTTCACTAGATATATATATATTATGTTCCTCAGATTTCTCACTTTTCTACATATTCATGTTATTGATCCGTAGGTTCCAAAGGGCGTTGACGAAGATCATTGATGAGTTCTACCGCGTAAAAGAAGTTTTCAACAAAATCATTGAGGTAATAATACAATGTTATATTTTTAAAGGCAACGCTCAACATGCCTCGCTAACATCTGCCTGAGATATGCTCATAATCCGAAACCTCTGCTGAATTCAGTTCTCAATAAACATACAACATTAAGTAGCTCAGATAGTATTAAAACCAGAAGATATGATTTTGATCAAAGACATGCCTTATTCTTTGTCTAACCTGGATTTTTGTGTTGGGTTTGTGCAGCTAGAAGAGAAGATCTACGAATTGTCTACGGCTTCAGCTCCTCAGCAAAATTAAGCATCAAAGTGTATCTGCTAAAATGTCCTATGGAAATAACTAGTTAATCATTCAATATCTATGTTCTTTTGTTGCTCATATGTATATAGCGGACTTTTTTAGATTGAACGTTGAGAAAGTAATTACTGTACTGGAAAGTAGAAAGGTTGATGGCATTCTTTTGAACTTGGTTAAAATTTGTCTAGAAAGTAACTCTAAACAGGAGTGTGTACAAAAAAAAGCTAAATTTGTTTTTGATGCATAGGTAATTTCTGTCGGTATTCATTTTCCTGCCAAGAATTGGATATTTAAGGCCCTTGTTACCATTGTTGTTAATGGGGGTATCAATTTTATTGGGGCGTCCAAGCCAGAAGTTAAGTAAGTTTTGTCCTATGTAGACTTTGATACACTCCCAAATAAATTGGTACCTCCTATTAGCATCGATATAATACTTTTTTCCCCTTGCCTTCACCAAACGATAAACTAACGTTAAAATTCTTCCTCCTCCTCTTCTTGTGCTATTCCTCTCTCAGTAGAACCGTTTGGGTTACCTTAATTATCTTCTCAAACCAGCTTTCAGGTGCTGCTCATTGGAATTTCTAAGGTATTTCTTTAGCGTGGTCGAGAAGATTTTCAGACTACCTCGAGAGTGGAATCCCACAATGACAAGGAAGAGAGTTGAATCCTACGTTCACCGTCTTAAAGGAAGCAGCGTGAGGTACCACCGTGGCACAGTCTTATGCCTCTCTATAGTCGACAAAAAAAAAATTGATACTGTAAAACCTCTATATAAGAATACTCTATAAAGGAATAAACTCTGTATAAGGATAAGAAATTCTGGTCCCGAATTGGCTTAATCTTTGCAAAAATTATCTCTATATAAGAATAACTTCTCTATAAGAATATTTTCTTGTGGTCCCAAAAATATTCTTAGATAGAGGTTTTAATGTAAAAAGTTAACAAAATACAATATGTACTTGGATGAATGGAGTCCAAACGGTATTTAAATTTTAGAATGCAACTCATTCTGGCTAAATTTAGGGATAATATGTCTTAAGTAGAAGATGGATGAACACCAAGATTACTATAAAGATCATCATGCTATTTCAATCTTCTTTTTACTTTTTTTTACTAAGTTTTTTTTCTAGTTTAAATTGAATTTTGGCACTTGAATTTTGTCGAATTTCTTGTTTTTTTGTTGTTGATGATTTTGTATTTTAACAAGCCGCAACATTAAATACCTTCGCAGAATTTGCAACCACCTCTGGTTCTGTAAAGATATTAGATGTCTGCGAAAATGAAAGTCTTTTGCATGTTTCGACCATTCCAAGCTACAAATTTATGGTTCGAGCTACAATAGCTAGTGAAGTAGCTTTTTCGTAATCATTGAATTCACCCACCAAATCTAGTTTTTCCCCTAATTTCTTGTTCTTCCTTAACACACTCTAATAAGAAACAGTTAGTTTCATAACAACGACCAGCAGAAGTGAGCTCAAAAGCATTCGAAGGATCAATAAACCAAACGGTAACAATTTTCTTAATATTTTTCTGATTAATATTAATGAACTAATAAAGCCTATATATAAGCTACATTCCTTGGAAAATAAGTAAACAATATTCTTCCTAATAACAATAATAGCAAGAGCAGTCTGGGCAATTTAAGGGCGCCTTTGAGGCGACTTTGTGGGAAGACTGAAATTCCTCCGTTGTTTCTTCAATTCCTCTCGACCTGTATCATATTTTCAATCAATCTTCCACTCTCCTTTTTCTCTACAACTTGATACCATTCTTAACTATCTTCTTTTATGTTTTACCACCATCCCTAGTGGTGATTATTTCTTCACAGAAGGTAGTTACTTTTGGGTTTTCGTGTGTGACATTGAATCTTCTCGCAACATCACTGAACCAGTCCCCCATCATATACGTTTTTTGGACGTTTGTGGATACCCCAAGTCTCATAAGGCCTAGTGGGCTGGGCTTGACATGTGTTACCCAAGCCCCTCTGGATGGGCTTGGGTCAAGGGACTCTAGAGTAGTAGAGGATAAGGAGTGGCAATTGTGTAATAAATGGCTGTAGTGACACATGGCAACTTGAGGGTAAAAGGAGATCTATATAAATAGGACTCTAATAAGATCATTAGAGGACTAACTTAAGAGATTGGATCATTTCCCAGGAAAGAGAGAGAGAGAGAGAGAGAGAGAGAGAGAGAGAGAGAGTAGGTGAGTCGCTACCTCTGTGACTCGGATCGGATTTGCATATTACCCTATTCACAGTTGGCGACCACACCGGGAGATCGATTTCGAGTACAGCGGAATGCAGCCAGCGCGGGAAACAACGAGCGCGCCAAAGAAGAGCGTCGAGCAGGCCCCCGTGCCAGACGAGGATTTCATTTTATTGGAGAACGAACCAGTGGACAGCGACACTGAAGATGTCCGAGGGAATGAGAGAGTGTCAGTAGGAATCACGAGTGCACAGACAGCTTCAATGAGTGGGGGCAAGGGAATCGCACCATCCACCAACAGCGACGCGCCAAGTCAAAGTCTGGACGGTATGCGGCAGGAACTGGCAGCGTATACAAAGAGGCAGCAACGGTTGATGGTTTTGATAAGGCAGAAGGAAGATGCGGCCTTATTAGGAGATGACGGTCCGGTCGATGGAATTGTTAAAGAAGCAAATATCGCCGGAACAATCCCCGGAAAACCAGCACCCGCCGATACAAGGGAAACTCGATTAGGAGAGGCAAATCCTAGCGCGTTCAGTGGCAGGATTTCTGAGGAAGACCTAGCCAAATATATTGAGGAGCATTACCGTGTGGCCAAACAGAACCATGGGTATAGCTCCTTGGACCCGCCATACACGAAGGAGGTCGCTGCTTACAAATTCCCGCCCGAATATACGTCCCCCAAGTTTAAGGTATACGCAGGAGAGGGGAACGCGCGAGAACATCTAGGATGTTTCCTTTCCACAATGAATCAACACGCAAAAGACGGAAACCTGTGCATGAAGGAATTCTCGAAATCTTTATCTGATACCGCGTATACTTGGTACGACAATTTAAAACCTGGAGCATAGCGACATGGGGAGAAATGGCGCGTTTATTCCTTAAGAAGTTCTTTTCCGCCAAGAGGCGAGTGACTACGGTTGATCTGGCGCGAACATCGATGGGAATCGACGAAGACCCCATGAAGTATATCACAAGGTTCAGGAGTCACGCGCTCGAATTAAGTGAGGATGTGCCAGAGGATAGATTGGTGGAAATTTGTGTTGGGAGGATGACCGCCACACTACGTTTCGCCTTATCGAACTTTCAGTTCCAAACATTTGTAGAACTTGAGGAAGCAACAGCGCGGGTGTCCGACTGCCTTGGGATATTTCATCAAGCAAAAATAAAGCAGACATGGTACAACTCAGTTAACTCATTAAGCGCGGCAGTTACTAGCAGTGGGCCCATTCCAGGGAACAAGCGCCCGGCACCATTCCAACCATACCAAGACGTGGCGCCGCAAGGAGGACGGGGTGGAAACAACGCCAATAACTAGCGTCCGATTCCAGCACCCATACCATGCACGAAAGAGCAAATCGAGAACCTCGTTGATCAATGGGCGGCTAATGGAGAAATCAACTTACCACCCATTGTGGTTGACCTAAATACAGTTAACAAGGCGCACGAACGTTACTGTCACTTTCACAGGAGGGTAAATCACTCGACCCTCGACTGATATGGCGTGCGGAACGCGTTCTGGAGTAAGGAAAGAGTGGGGGAGATTGATCTTGGACGACAGAAGATAGACAAGGATCCTTTACCCCAGCATAATGTTATGATGATTTCTCATGATCCAAGAAATGAAGAATGGGCGCCCTGGGAGGACTCCAAGGAGGAGGCATGTGAATTGACAAGTGAAAAGCCAGTCTTCGAAGGAACATATGGTATCGCCTTTCAGTTCTCCAAAACCATCATTGCCCATCAATTCTTCGATTCCCTCGGCTTCAGTGAGGACCAGACTAGAGAGGCGTCCCAAGCAATTGGCGCTATAGCCGCGGGGCATCAGGCACTATCAAAAGGAAGGATTACTTTTGATGACAACGACATATGCATTCCAGGGGAACACCTACAGCCACTATACCTTACCGCGACCATCAATAGGCAGCAGTTGAGGAGGGTATTCATCGACGGAGGAGCTTCATTGAACCTCATTTCAGTGCACACCCTGGATCTGTTGGGGATACCCAAGGAGGAAGTCAGGGAGCGAAAGACAGTGGTACGCGGATTTGGGGGTCACACCCAGGAAGCGATAGGGATTATATGCCTTACAGTGTTCGTTGGGCCAATTAGGGCATCTGTACCGTTTCACGTGCTAGACGATCATACTTCGTTTCATTAGCTGTTGGGTCGCGGGTGGATACGCGATCATCGGGTGGTAGCGTCCACCTACCATCGATGCATTAAAACCAACATAGGAGGTAAGGAGTACAGGGTCCCCGCCACCAACAACCCTTTCGGACCAGAGGAGGCTACATGGCGGAAGCCGTCTTTTACAACCCAGCGGAGCGAGGCGAGGCGGCCGTAATAGGATTATCTCGCACAATCCCTCTGCCAAAATGGGAAGAAGAAGAAGAAAAAATTTCAGTTTTCAGTCCTACTCGCCTGGTTATGTCAAAGGAGAAAAGGAAAGTCGAAGAGAAGGAGTCCGTGTTTAGCCCCAAAAGGTTAGGGGCGCTGGCAGAAGCGAAAAGACCGAGGTTAGAGCCAGAACCCCAATTGCACCGCTACACCACTCAGAGTGGAGGACATGTATACAGATTATAGCAATCAGCGGAGATGATGCCGCCTGATCAACTGTGCGAGGCGTCCACAAGCCAGGCGACACCATCTCCCGATGAGGAGGAAGAAGTTACAGCAGAATCTTTACCAATGGAAGAGCCTACAGAAGTACCATCCCTGGACGAGGTGGAAGAGGTAAACATTGGGGACAAGGAGGAGCGTTTAAGTAAGACCAGTGCATCACTAGGGAAGGAAGAGCGAGGAAAGATGATTGAGCTATTGAAGGAGTACAAGGATGTTTTCGCCTATACATATAGTGAGATGCCGGGTCTAGACGAGGATTTAGTTACCCATTCTTTAGACGTACTACCGCATGCTCGCCCCGTGAAGCAAGGAGGAAGTTGAGCGACTGATGGTGGCAAAATTCATTAAACCCATAAAGAACGCGCCATGATTAGCTAATATCGTGCATGTAATGAAGAAGAATGGGAAGATCCGTTGCTACGTCGATTACAGAGATTTGAACATGGCTTGCCCTAAGGACGAGTTCCCGGTGCCTAACGTGGACATGCTAGTAGACGCAACCAGTAATCACCAAATGTTCTCGTTTATGGATGGTTATAGTGGTTATAACCAGATCAGGATGAACACCGTAGACGCACATAAGACCGTGTTTCAAACACCCTTTGGTTGCTTTTACTATGTGGTGATGCCATTTGTACTGAAAAATGTTGGGGCGACCTACCAACGAGCTATGGTGTCTATCTTTCATGACTTGATCCACAGGCAAGTTGAGGTGTACGTTGATGATATCGTAGTCAAGTCTCAGAAGAAGGAAGACCACATCAGCCACTTACAGACGGTGTTTGAGCGTTGTAGACAATACAAGCTCAAGATGAACCCTCTCAAGTGCGCTTTCGGGGTCACATCTGGCAAGTTCTTGGGGTTCGTGGTTACCAGCAAGGGAATACAATTGGATCCAGGAAAGGCGCAAGCAATACTCAGCATGGATAGGCCCACTAACGTACAGGAGGTCCAAAGCTTTCTAGGGAAAATATCTTACGTCCGGAGGTTCATACCAGGGCTAACACAGATGATGGCCGCTTTCACTCCACTCTTAAAGAAGGGATGCGCGTTTCAGTGGGGGGAAACCAAGCAAAACGCTTTCGAAAATGTAAAGAAGTGCCTAACGTGCCCACGAGTCCTGCGACCACTGATACCCGGAGAGCGCTTACACCTTTACTTGGCATACACTTCTGAAGCTAAAGGGGCGCTCCTTGCTCAAGGTTTAGGAAATGATCAGCTTTTTCCCATATACTACGTGAGCCGTGTTTTGAAAGACGCTGAAGTGAGATACCCTCGGATTGAACAAGCGTGTTTAGCTTTTATCTACGCGGCTCAGAAGTTAAGACCATACTTATTGGCACACCAAACCGTGGTAATCGCCGCGGCAAACCCCATGGTTTATCTAGCTGAGCGACCATACCTGACGGGTCGAACACGGCGGTGGTCCTTACAATTGTCGGAATTTGGGCTTCACTACCAGAGACCCCGAGGCGTAAGAGGACAAGCAATCGCAGATCTTCTTATAGCGTTCCCGGGAAGTGATGAAACCGGTATCCATGAGGACATACCCGAGGAAGTGGCGGAGATTGACAGAGAAGGCATTTGGGACATGTATTTTGACAGATCGTCCTATGGATCGTATGGAGGCGCAGGTATCGTGTTTGAAACGCCGGGAAATGAGTTGCTCTCGTTTGCCTTCAAGTTAGATTTCGCTTGTAGCAACAATGTAGCTGAGTACGAGGCGTTCCTAATAGGCCTCAAGCTAGCTGAGCAAATGGAGCTCTCCCGACTCCACGTACACGACGACTCGAAATTAGTCACCAGTCAAGCGGGTGGTGATTTCCATGTCAAGGAGGAGCACTTGGCCCCTTATCGCGCAAAAGCACAGGAGCAGATGACCAAGTTTGTCCTGATAGAATTGGGACACACGGGAAGAACCATGAATAGGCATGCTGACACTTTGACGACTCTGGCGGCAAAAATCAACTTCAACGGCAAGGAGGAAGGCTCGATCACCGTGCACAGACAAGAACTCCCCAGCACCTGGCTACGGGAGATGAAATTCGAGGAGGAAAATGACTGGAGAAAAGGAGTCATGAGAGAGCTCGATAAGCCCAAGGAAGAAAGATCAATGTTGTTCAAAAAGATAAAGTCCTTTGTGGTCATCAAGGGGCAACTCTTTTATCGAATGGCGGGTGGAGCATTGGCACGGTGTGTAGGGAATAAAGAAGCAGCAGGGCTTTTAGCCAAAGTTCTCCAAGAAACGTGCGGGCATTCAGGAGTAATTCCCCTGTACAGGAGATTACAAAGAATAGGGTATTACTGGCCCGAGATGGCAACGCAGGCCGCGACCCTACAGGGCGAGTGCACGGAGTGTCAGTCGCCGCCACAACCGTCGGAGGTCTGCACGGTCGAGGATATAGACTGGAGACAACCTTATATTAGCTATTTAAAAAACAGTTTCCTTCCAGGAGACGAGACAGAAGCTCTAGTGATAACGAAGAAGGCGACGCGTTTCTACCAATGGGGTGTTGTATAGAAGGAGCTTCGATAATGGAGCATTGAGGTGTCTAAGCAAGGAGGAAGCGCAGATAGTAATGACTAAAGCTCATGAGATGGATCACCAAGGGAAGCGCAAATTATTCCTCCACATCCATGAGGGAGGTTATTACTGGCCCACCATGGAGGTTGATACGGCAGAATTTGTAAGAAGATGCAGCGTCTGCCAACTTCACGGGAATATGATACAAGCGCCCCACAAGGAGTTACACAATGTGGTTGCTCCGTGGCCTTTCCATATCTGGGGTTTAGACCTAATCGGCCCCATAAACCCTCTATCTTCCAGCCTGCATAAATACATAATCACGACGACAGAATACTCAACTAAGTGGGTAGAGGGAGCGCCCCTGCGAAATTATGAAGGAGATACTATCGCCGCGTTTATCAAAGAATACATCATTTGCCGTTTTGGCGCACCCATGATTATCCGCTCAGACAACGATACCTCATTCATCAACCAGAAGGTGGCGGATCTGCTGGCCAAGTACAACATTAAGCAGCACGCGTCGACTGAATATTACCCACAGGGGAATGGGCTATCAGAGTCCACCAACAAAACATTATTGAAAATATTGAGCAAAACTGTACATGATCACCATAGAGGATGGCACGAACAACTGCCTCTTGCACTATGGGCATATAGGATTTCTAAGCGCAGTTCTACAGGGGCATCTCCTTATTCACTGGTATATGGAGAAGATGCTATCTTGCCAGCTGAAGTCGCGGTACAATCCGCCAGGGTGGCTATGGCAAGCCACACTGAACCAGACAACGTGAACAGAATCCCGCATCTTGACGCACTCACAGAGCGAAGGGCCAAGGCAGAGCAATTCACAAAAACCTACAGAGCTACTAAGGCGCGTCATTACAACAAAAAGTGATACTGGTTCCTTCAAAGTTGGAGACATCGTGCTAAAGATCGCAAAGCACATGCAGAGAAAAGCGAAGGCCGGAAAGTTTACAGCAAATTGGCGCAGACCATACATCGTACGAAAAGTCGCGGAAAGCGGCTACTACTACCTCGGCTACATGAACGGGAAAGGGATTGACACACCAATAAATGGTAAATGGATCAAATTGTATTACACTTGAGATGGATGACTCACGCCACTACATCGGCGGTTTTACCCCTTTTTTGTATATTTTTTTTACTTTTACTTATAGTGCCATGTTTGGCCATCTAATAAAAATATAAAAGGGAAGGGCATCTTGAAAGAACGCCTTACCCCTTTTCTTTTTACCATTATCATTTTCAATGGGGCACCGAAAATCCTTAAGGAGCGCACTGAACACGCTGCCTTAGGAGCGCACTGAACACGCTACCTATCACAACAAAAATCGATTTAACACAAAGGCACTGATAACCCTGGTCGATTGGGCACCGAAAACCCTTAAGGAGCACACTGAACACGCTGCCTCAGGAGCGCACTGAACACGCTACCTATCACAGCACAAATCAATTTAACACAAGGGCACTGATAACCCTGGTCGATTGAGCACCGAAAACCCTTAAGGAGCGCACTGAACACGCTGCCTCAAGAGCGCACTGAACACGCTACCTATCATAACACAAACCGATCTAACCAAAGGGCACTGATAACCCTCAAGGAACACACTCAATGCGCCATTGTTTCTATAGCCATGTCAAAAAAAAAAAAAGAGAAGAGATCCATCACGTTGAACAACTAGAAAAAAAAAACCAACATAAAATAACAAGCGCGTTACCATTATATTAGCAAATCCTGCTTACAAGATAGAGAAAGTAACACACTACAATAAATAAAAACGCGCTCATACAAAGCTGAGAAGTTTCGGAGGACATATTAAACACTGGATAACTTGGCCAGTTCGGCCTCACATTCAGCAACACGCTGCGCGACAAAGTCGACAGAATCTTTCGCGTACTGCACGTAATCCTCTTCTTTCGCGAGCTGTTGAACAAGATCGTTATAGCGACAACGCGCCTTACCCGCTAAAATGGAATCCGCACTCGCACGACGGATCAAACTCATGGTCTTGCACTGATCGGCAAGGTCAGCGCGTATATCCTTACAATGTTGCTCATGCGCCTGAAGCAAATCTTTTGTTTCCAAAAGAACATCGCGCAAGCGCTTTGTCTCCTTTTCAAGATCAGCACGAGCCAAGGCGCCAGGAATAGCGGGAAGGGCCAATACCCATAGACCATCCGCAGAAGCATATCGTTGTTTGAAAATGAAAACATGGTGAAGGAAAACGTTTTATACTAATAGTTCGATGCATTTAATACATAAAGAAGCTGCCCTGGGCATGCATGACACGTGTTCAATGAAAAGACATCTCGATTCAGTAAAACGGTCATACGACATACGGCATCTACATAAGGCAAGAGATTAGACCAATGGCATAACAACGCCTACAGCAAGAGCACGTCTACACCGATCTAGCTCCTCATCAATATCTCTGACAAACCGCTCGGCTTCAAGAAGATTGTTGAGGGCGGCAGTACGACGACTATGAGTCTTGTCCATCCGCCGACGAAGCCCCGCCTCATTATGAAAACCAAATTGGACACCAGGGGTAACTCCAGCGACACAGGCGGCCTCCCATTCAGCATGATGGTCATTCCAATCCTGTTGGAGAGCCTCATAGTCCTCTCGCCTGTGAGTGACCAACAATTCCGCTTCCTCCTTGACTGACTCCAATCGCCCAATTTCGCGCTCAAGGTCCAAGGGAGTGGATACGGAAGGTGTAGAAGACAAGGCAATGAAGTAGCCGCGTAAACGGAAAGCCATCACAAAAAAAAAAAAAGAGAGAAATGAAGGGAAGGAAAAGGAAAGCTGGATAACCAAACAGAAGAGAAAAGAGACATATATATACACGTCCAAGGATTAACATTTAATATATGGCACTTATTATTACACGGGTATCGAAAAGACACTAGTAAACTTCCTAACGGATGCATTTCCTAGACACTTCGACTTCGAAACGTGCGAAACAAAACATACGCACGATTCAAGGACGCATTTATTACACGAAGGGCGCGAGAAACATCATACATGCTTAAAGTGGAGAACACCCGATGAGCCCTGCAGTCTCGAAGGCGCCCCAACATGATCTCATCAGGCTCGCGCCCGGATAACGTTACTCTCTCCACCATAGAGTTCATCTCAGCAAAATCCGACACTTTCCAAAATAAGCTAGGACCACAGGCAGGACGAAACTGGCCTTGCGCAGCGCACGAATGTCATTGGCGACTTCTTCACGCGACAGCACCATTGCTCTGACACTGATCTGCAGAAATTAAGACCAACGGAAAGAAGAAACAAACAAAACAGATTATAAAACAAAGTACTACTACAGCTATATATATAGATTAAACAGGTATTAATTAGACATTTAAGTCCAGCACAGTACCCAATATCCATGAATCAGACCGTCAACCATTAAATCTCTCTAAAAAAAAAGAGGAGGGGGGGGGGGGGGCCAAAAAAAAAAACCATTACTAATATCAAAGAAATCAAGCATAACGTTCTAAAATAAAAGGCTCACTCTGTTTAGCTCTGTTTCGACAAGTTCGTTCAGCTGTCTCTGTTTAGCCTCTAGCTCAAGGCTCACCCGCTCAACATCTTTCTCCACCTCAACAAGCGCGTCGGTAGCAACGCTAAATTCGATGGCGATCCTCTTCTGCTCGGCTTTCTTAGCTTCGATCTCTTTCTCCAGCCACGCTTTGTCTTCCACCAGTTGATTAATCCGATAGGAGAGCTTCGAAGTTCTAGGGTCATGCTTGGCCTTTACCTTCTTCATCAACTCCAGCATCCCAGCGACATTAAATCGCATATAGTCAGCAGTAACAAGAATATCCTCCCATTTCTTCATCTTTTCCTCGGAAGGAGGATCCTGATCCGCGCCGTAAAGACCGGCCGCCACATCCAGCGGATCGCTAACTGTCTTGACTTGCGCCGTCTTACCAACATGCTTGCCGTTTTCTTGGGAACAGATGAACATAGCGCCTCAAGATTTTAGTATAAGTACCAGCATGAGCCGTAGGGACCCAAAATCCATAGACTAGCTCAAAAGGATCATCCTCGAAACCTATCTCTGAACGGTAAAAAACATGATCAAACATGGGCGGCGCAGTAGAGGTGCGAGCTACGCTGGCAGCAGGAGAACGAGCCACATCCACAGCGGGGGAACGAGCTACGTGGGCAGCTGGAGAACCCAGCGCCGCGGAAGCAATATGACGGTTGACAATATTGCTATTCTTAGAAGGCAAGGAATTCCTCAAGCGCTTTTCACTACTTGCACTCTCCGCCTCTTTGTTCACACGCTTCACCATATCCGATTCCTACAAAGGACTGAAAATTTAGATAAACTGCAAATAGCAGGAAATATGATCAAATTCAGACAAAATGAACCACTTACCCGCTCAGAAGACGTTGAGGACGCGCTCTTTTCTGCGTCAGTATCACTTGCTCGGTCACTGTGAGAACCACCTCCAAAGGAGCCTAGCACTATATATATGACAAACCACAATAGTAAATCACCGAAACATTCACCAGATTCAGAAACTCTCTTGATTCACAACAATGCAACAAATGCTAGGATATATATAGAATTTTTTTGCGAACATGAGGGAAAGAATAAATGCACCCACGTGTAGAAATTTTAATACATACCTGGATCAGACATCACGTGAGCAGAAGAGGACGGGCCCACATGACGTACTCTCTCAGACACCGAAGAACTGAAAGATTCTAAAATAGCAGATGGTGAGTCCAGAGGGTCATCCCCACCACGCTTAACAGAATAGACTAAAGGTTGTAACCGAGTTAACCTCATCACATCAGCTGGCTTGGGACCGGCACACCGATTACGACGTTCGAGCTCCTCTACAAACTCAGGATTGCTCGAACGAGCGGGAGTTTGTATGGACGAGGCACGTTTCCTCTTCGAGGAAGTTGTTGGACGCGCCTGTTTAGTGCAAGACTTATTAGAAAGGGAGGAAACACACCGAAGAATGGGGACTATACCCGCTTCCCAATTTAACTTATCAAGCAAAGCCTTCCTACGCCACTCATGCTCGGGCATATTAATCCACTCCTCCAAAGACCGCTTACGCGGCCCTGGATCATGAGCGCCGTCAGGCTACGCAAAAACAAAAAGCCTAAGTAAATATGAGATTTAGGAAAAGTGTTGAGGCCGAATCAATGTGCCAAAGGGACGATTACTTACCGCAGCACCCCCGCCCAACACATTGCCAGGCGCCGAGGGAGATGTCTTAGGAATTTTAATTGAACGCGATCGTCCAGGTCCGCCAACAACCTTTGAGGAGGAGAGGGGGGCTTTCCTCTGTGACTTCTGCCCCACAGCCGCGTCAGGATCCAAAGGAAGAGGACCCCAAGCTGTCTCAGAGGAATTCCGGGCACGACCTTTATTCCCGGGAACAAGTCTGAGAGGTCCTCCTATACTCTTTTCAAGCACAAAGCGGCCGACATGATGCATATTGTAGAGCTCGCTCTCGTCTGGCGCATGATAAACAACAGGAACAGTAACCAGAAAATTCATCGTGAGTGTCAAAAACTCTTCCCAATACTCACGCCAGTTAGCAGAAACACGGAGTAAGTCCCGAGTAGGGTCAGGATAACGGATTGTGAAGGGAATAGGACGACAACGAAGCGCACCCCCATCGGAATAAACAAATCTATCATAACAAACCTCAATCGAGGCGTTGTCCAGGATAAGGGGACGCAGGGGAGGCGGAGGAACCCCTTGATCAAAGCTTGCTTGGCGGACTACCCGATCGAAGTTGTAAGCCTCAATGGAAAACGAGCCCCCATAAAAACCCGGAAGATGACCAGATGTCACAGAAAGGACGAAGTTTACTTCGCTCTCCTGATTCACCCTTCGGAAGTCGAGGATTTCCCCCTCAGTCGAGTAAAAGGAATAGGGAGTAGGCCCAACACGACCATCAGTGTACGGAGAAAAACGAAACTTGGCCCCGATATCCATATACTTGGAAATGTTGTCAAGAGTCTTAGGCGACTTCTTCTTATAAAGACGGGCGCGAGGGTAAGTGTACACCATAGGATCTTGATAAGTTTCCCCATCCTCGTTGACCCATTCCTCGTGACCATGAATGGTAAGTGTTGGAACTGTTGGGCTGGACCCTGGAAAGCGCTCCCAAGACCACATCTGGAGAAAGCTCGCGGGGACGAAAGTCTCGACGGTATGAACATTAGCGGCTCTCTGAATGTCAATTACGAGCAAGTCCATGTGGTGATCAAGCCCGCCTAAGAACATAGGAGCCAAGGGGAAAGAAATTCCACGCGCCATTAGGACGGCCATCGACATAAGTTCTTCTTTAATGGTATCCCCCGGGCCAAACTCGAATACATCATGGCCTAACCAGAATAGGAGGAACGCGCCCAACTGCAGTGTTTCTGAATCCTCACCATAGTCCGGACGCTCCCAACTGCCTTCCACCATCTTCGGCGCCCAATACCTCACAAACAAAGGAAAATAAGAACGCCTCTTCTTCAGTTTGCTAGAAGTAGGTACTTCAGTATCGTCCTCACCTATAACACGCGTAAAGACAGGTTCATGGTGAATAGCGCCGAACAAAACATTTCCTAAAAAAAAAAAAGATAGGCCAAAAAACCGTTACCTCGGGTACCCTCGTGATCTTCGTCCCCTTCTGGATCGTCATCCTGGGCAACCTCAAGTTTCTTGCCCTTTTCTGTATCATCACCAGCTCCCTCTGCGAGAACACTCCTTGCGAGCTCTTTCGACTTCTTCAGAATGGCGACCAAATCCCAGTCTTTGTCGCGCATACATCCTGCGATGGCTGATTGGTGCCAGCAGCAGAAACCATGGACTGGCAATAAGGTGAGCGCTATTACATCCTCAAGGGTGATTGTCGCCTCTCCCCAGGCAAAAACGAAAGTGTGGAATAAAGAAATCCAACGCGTGACCAACTTATTCAGATCGGAGGAGTTGCGTTTGCAAGAACGACATTTTGATGCCTTAATAGCATCGAGAATACCAAGCCCCTCAAGAGTACGTGCGTAGGGCTCGTAGTCCACGATATAATCTACCCACGCGGACCAACCCTCCTGGGGTTTCGCTGTCGATTTGTAGACGATAGTCGGGAGCTCGTAATCACCACGGTTTATGGCCAGACGAGGGATCTGTTCAAAATGAGGGAATGACCACCCGCTGCTTTCTGGACTCAATAGCCACAAAGGGTCGGCTGGAAGTGGCGGCGGTAGACGATTCAAGAGGCGCTGATTAAAGAAGTCGTCGGAATAATCGTCGCTAGGAAATGGGACAAACGCGCTCTGGAGGGCAACGCTTCTGTTAAAATGAGCATGAGAAAATATGTCGTATTTGCGCCCAGGAGGTGGAAAGACATTAGGGTCATCGTATCCAGCGCCCTCTCCATCTGACGCGTCCTCAGGATTGACCTCGTTCTCTGGTCATCTGGTAAAGGCTCGTGATCGCTCATTCTGGTAAAGGAAGAAGAAAGGAAAAGAAAAGAATTGACTGAAGGAGATAGGAGTTGTGACTATTTATAATAGGGAGGTAAAGGAAATGAGGTAAAGGAAAACGTAACCGCTCGCCACCTAGGCCACGACATCAATTGAATGGTGGAAACATGCGCTGCCACGTAGGCCACGAACTGAGAGAGGTAACTGTGGGGGCGACTGGGGACTTGGGTTTTCATTGGGTGACGGTTGACCCGGCATCCTACCCGCCCGAACCGTCAGGGGACTAATGTGGATACTCCACGTCTCATAAGGC
Organism: Papaver nudicaule; assembly: GCA_023529015.1. NCBI lineage: Eukaryota > Viridiplantae > Streptophyta > Magnoliopsida > Ranunculales > Papaveraceae > Papaver > Papaver nudicaule. Next base: position 33,830 of record JAJJMA010173531.1, read on the forward strand.
CTAGTGGGCTTGACATGTGTTACCCAAGCCCCTCTGGATGGGCTTGGGTCAAGGGACTCTAGAGGACTAGAGGATAACGAGTGGCAATTGTGTAAATAAATAGATGTAGTGACACATGGCAACTTGAGGGTAAAAGGAGATCTATATAAATAGGACTCTAATAAGATCATTAGAGGACTAACTTAAGAGATTGGATCATTTCCCAGGAGAGAGAGAGAGAGAGAGTAGGTGAATCGCTACCTCTGTGATTTGCATATTACCCTATTCACAACGTTCATTACTTTACTGCTGTTACTAAGAATATGCCTCACACTTACAACATGACTCGAAGGGACTTGGTGCTTTGGCAGTGTAATAAGATACCACATGCTCAGGATTATCTCCTTCCCATTACAGCTGAAGGGCTTGGTTAGTCTGTTGGGCCTAGGCAATTCAATGCCATTCTTGCTTATAGAATGGGCATACCTCTATTCCCCGACAACCGTATTTGTTCTTATTGCGGTAAGCCTATGGATATCTATGGAGATCATGCCATACATAGCGAGGTTGGGCTAAAATTTCGGCATAATCTTGTGCGCGACACTTTTGCGGATATGTGTTTCAGAGCGGGTGTGTCAACCAAGACGGAAGCAGCTTTAGTTTTTTTTTCCCAGGATGGAGGTGGCTTTATACCTGCATACCTTCTGGTATACAATTGGGACAATGGTCGCGATACTTGTTTGGATGGAGGTGGGTCTTGCTACTTATCATTTCACCTATAAGAATGATGTGGTAAAAAACAATCCAAAAAACCTTTCTCAATCTATTGCCTCCCTCTCAAATTTGGCAATTATATCCTTTTGAATATTGGTACTGGTTTTTTTCATTTTGGGACGGTGATGTTTAAAGATTAAATTAAGGGAGAAATTAAGGAAGATTATGACAGATCTCTTGTGTGGAAGAACCACTGAGAGGAAAAGAATTTGCTGGGCTGCATGGAAGGAAATGTTGCACTGAGAGACATGAGGAAAATGAACAAAGCATTGCTTGCAAAATGGAGTAAGGGATACAATAAGGAGAAAGGGGCAATGTGGAGGAGAATAATTCAACATAAAACCACGTCTGAAGTGGATGATGTTTGGCCAAAAGAGTATTCAAAACCATATGGGAGAGGTTTTTGGAGAGGTATCCAACTGGAAAAAGGATTGGCTCAATCATTATCAACAACTCAAATCATCAGTGGAACTAATGTCAGGTTCTGGAAAAATATATGGAGGGGAACAATGCCTTTTTGTGAAACTCTCAGGAAAGCATACAAAATGGCTGTCAAAAAGGATGCCAAGGTAGCCGATTTGATTGTGCAAGGGAGTTGGAGCATTCAACTTAATGATACTCCAACCACTGAGGTCATAGATGAGCTGAATGATATATTGCAGATGATTGGGAGAGTTCATACTCTGTCTGATGGGTTGGATACAGTCTCTTACACTAAAGGAGATGATTATGCAGTCAGGGAAGGGTATAAGTGGTTGGTGCACAATTCTGGGGAGACTGCCATAGCTAGTGATTGGAAGTATATTTGGAGGAAGTTTGTACCAAATAAAGTACAGCTCTTCTGTTGGTTCTTGGTACATAACAAGATACCAACAGTGGACAACTTGAACAAGAGAGGATGCAGAATTGAAGATGAAAACTGCCGTTGGTGCACCAACCACTTATTAATTTATAGAAATTCCTATTTGGAGCAATGTAAAAAAAATTGCGCAACGTTAACATACGTTACCACGTGGGCAACGGCTATTAACGTTGCAGACGCAAAAAAAAAAAACTTGGTAAACCAGGCCATATGGTGTAGTGTGCACGCGACTACTGAGAAACCGCCCAGTTATAAATACTTGTTTGACCTTTTTTTGTTACACTCCTCACACACTCCATCCGAACCCTTCATTTTACAACGGTCTAATTAATCTCGGTCGTCAATTTTGTAACGGTTATATTTTCGAAAAATAGATCCGTTGGCGTTCTTGTCTATAAAACCAACTTACTCTCCAACCAAAATTCACCATAACCACTCTAAATTAAGTTGATTCTCTCAATTTAACTCCCTTCAAAATTTTTCAATAATTTTAGTTGATTCTCTGTTCTCATATTCAATATGGCAAGGGGAAGTTTTACCGCTGAGGAAGAAACTGCTCTAACGCAAGCTTATATCACCGTAGCCGCTGAGGAAGAAATTGTTCTGAGAAACCGCTAAATTGTAGACATGCACCATAGTGCTTGGGTTTTTTGGCCTCCATGTCTTGTCTATATTGTGGAGAATTTTCCCACATTTAAAGCACCATAGTGCTTGCTCTTATTGGGTGAAAGAAACAGAAGGGTAATGGGCAAAAAAATAGAAAAAATAGGGATATCATTATCATTGAGAAATTTTCGTAGAAATCCAGAGGTTTAGTTTTTCCTACCCATTCGGCCAACAATTGGTCTTTCCCTCGTTGACGGTAATATGAACTCAGTCAACCGAGTTACCACTTAAATCGGGTAGAAATGTCACCCTTGTCCCCAACTGAACTTAACCAAAGGTAATACGGTTAATCCATACCCATGAAGGAGGTTGATCATGATTGTCAAATCCACGGTCATCACCACCAAGATGAGAAGATACAACATCTCTTCGATTTTCGAAGTTGTTCAATGATGAAAGACTTGATTGTTATCATGGAGGGAAACTCCGGTTATGGGGCATGGGTAAATTAGTGTTAGTTTGTGTATACAAACCCATATGATCATGTAATGGAATATTAATTTCTTGATTTTTATGATGACCTTCCGAAAACCCATGGTTTAGCATTAGTTGGGATGAAGATATGCCATCTTTCCTTCTATCTATGAATTTTATTATATACTCGTATCTCTCTTTCTCTATGACCATGGTCTATATGCACTTCTTCCGGTATTGCAGGGATGATCCAATTATGAAGATCTCAAAAGGAAGAGGAATAGATTTGTGCTCTGGAATCTCAATGTTTTGCTATCGAAGTTTGCATCTATGTCTTCTCTTTTGTTTCGAGATCTATGGTAAGTGAAAGGTAAGGGTTCATAGAGGATTAGGTGGTCTTCCTTTCCAATACTGCAAGGGTAATCGAAATCAGTAGTTAGCATTAGTTTACTGAGAATGAGGGGTAATATGGAACTACACCATATTTGGCTGTAAGCAACGATGTGTATCTGTTGCGTAATAAGGTCGCAACACCAGCCAGCTGTTGCTAAACGTGGTGTTTCTAAATTTAGCAACGGTAATGTTGTCGTTGCTTAATTTGGGTAGCAACAGTTTTGGCAACGGATGGGCTGACGTTGCTAGATTTTGTCCTCGCAACATCGGTGAAACTGTTGCGAAACAGTTGCTAAATTTTTACCAAA
>JAJJMA010173537.1:0-17865 GCA_023529015.1 Papaver nudicaule
GCACCTATTCCCCGTTGTGGCACAACATCCTCCCTCAAGTCCTCGTCCGGATAGTTGGTCCAGGTAGCATTACGACGAGTTTCTTGGATTACCATGTTATGCAGAATTATGCAAGTGAGCATAGTCTTATGCATTTCACGGGGACTCAAACCACGGAAAGGACCACAAACGATGGCAAATTTCTTCTTCAGAATTCCAAAGGCCCGCTCAACATCCTTCCTGAAGGCCATCTGCATTCTGTTGAAATGCCTCATTGCCTTACCCGTATTTCCTGTCGGCACTCCCCTAAACGCTTGAACCAGTGTTGACCACTTAGGATATATTCCATCCGCAAGATAATAACCATTACTGTACTGATGTCCATTGATATTGAAATTAACAGGGGGGGCTCGGCCTTTCTTAAGGTCTTCGAAAAGAGGCGATTTGTGCAACACATTAATGTCATTTTGCGAACCAGGAAGACCAAAAAAAACATGCCATATCCAACAATCTTCAGTAGCCGCAGCTTCTAAAATGACAGTTGGCTTAGGGTAATGACCCTTGTATTGTCCAGCCCACATTGTTGGACAACCTTGCCACACCCAATGCATGCAGTCGAGACTACCGAGCATTCCAGGGAAACCCCTCGCCGTATTCACTTTCAATATCTCTTTAATATCTGTCTGGTTGGGACTGCGCAAAAACTCTGAACCGAAATGATCAATGATAATTTCGCAAAACAACGAGAGATAGTTGAAGGCAGTTGTTTTGCCCATTCGGATGTACTCATCAAGGGAATCTGCCGGACAACCGTAACCAAGAATCCTCAAGGCCGTCGTAACCCTTTGCTCCGGACTGTGACCTCTAACATTACGACAATCAAACTGATAATCAAATCGAGGTTCAACTCTTACAAGCTCCGAAATAATAAATTTCGTCAAGTGTCGGGGCATGCGGAAGCGACGCTGAAAATCTAGGTCGGAATACACACAGTCTTCATTGAAATAATCATGCATCAGTTTCTCATGGTAGAATTCCCGATCACGGTAAGTGTATCGCCTACACCGTACCGCTTTTGGCTCAGGTTCTGAAGGTATTGTGCCAGTATAGACCTCCAACATAGTGTCGAACTGCGCTCTTTCTTCATCAGAGTCGGAATCAATTTCCTGCAACATTTGAAGAATTCTTTTTTGATAAGAATCAAAATCAATCATTCTTCTTTGCATCTCTTCATCAGAAGAATCCGAAGAATCATGTTCATAATCCATTGAGCTGGAGACAAAATTAGATTCTGAAGTTGCTGATTGCAGGGGAGTAAAATTGTGTTTGATGTGACAAATGTGGTGAAGAATGTGAAGAACAAAAACGTTTTCTTATGCATTAAATAGGCGCTTGGAATTAGACCGTTGGATCGGAGCGAGATCTGATCGATGGAAAAAGCATCGACAGATGGAAATATCATCGACATCGATACAAATTCCATCGATGTCGATGGAATTTCAATCGTCGATGATTTTTCCATCTGTCGATGCTTTTTCCATCGATACCCACTGCCCAATTTTGAGTTTGCTAGGCCACGTTGGATTGCAAAAGCGTTAATTTTTTGGGTTCCATAGGAACCGGCCTCATAATGAGTTTTATCCTTTCATGAGGCCCGTTCCAATGGAACCCTCCAAAAGGGTGTCTTTGCAATCCAACGTGGCCTAGCAAAAGTTTTTTGGGGCAGTGGTATATCGACACAAAAACTATCGACATCGATACAATTGTATCGATGTCGACAGTTTTTCCATCGACAAATGGAATTTGTGTCGTCGATACAATTTGTATCAATGTCGACACTATTACTATCTATGTCGACACTATTTCTATCGACTATAAATTGAAGGTTTTAAAGACGATGGAACTCATCCTTATCTTCTCCTGCAAATTTTTTTCTTCTGCAGATTTTTTTCTTCTGCCATTTTATTCATTCTAAAGTTGTTAGTCGATCATGAAGCGATTCACAAAATCAGTAAAGAATGCGATTGGGAACAAAAAAAAAGAAAAGAAAAAGCCAAAATAAACAAGTTCAAGAAGAGGTTGTTGATCCCGAAGAGCACATCGAGCAGCCCACTGGTATCTCCTGCACTCAAAATAAAGATTACGAGTGGGCTAATGTCAGAAAACTTTGTAGTCGTAGTATTATACCGGGGCATTTATCAAGGGATGATAAGCCAATAACCTTAAGAGGCGGTAAGTTTTTATTTTTTTTGTCCTACTGTTATTGGTTATAATTTGATACGCCCATTTTAATTAGTAAATATTACAATACGTATAGGCACAGGATTAGTTAAAGCCACATACCTTGCTCTTCCATCTTCAGTTAAAGAACGCGTACGTAGGTACCCATGGAAAGAGTTTTATTTCATCGACACTCACAATGAGAAAAAAAGAATAATAAGGTCGTTAATCGAGCGGTACTGGAGAACTTCAAATAAAATTTTCTTTCCAGACTTTGAGGCGGGTAAGTTTTTTAATTAGAAATTTAATTGGGGCAAGCCAATATTATATATGCGCATAATGTGATAATTAAATATGATGATGCATGTAGGAATCAGTCCGCTGGATTTGTACATGATCACCGACATCTATGTGCAAGGGACCTGAGATTCCGTACAACTTACCCAAGTGGAAAACTCGCTGGCCCGAACGACTTCCTTTACTCAAACAATATGGGTTATCTATTAGAGGTGAGGGTATGAGTGTTGCAAACTTGAGAGATTTTTTGGAAAATTATTGTGCAATATACAAAAACGGTGAACAAGATAATTTGGATGAGATCGAAAGAGTTTTTGTATTGTGGATTCTATCTTATAGTTTTCTCCCCAATGCTAGTTCGATGGCACCCTTTGGTTTTCTGGAGACTTTGGAAAACCTGGACATGGCACATAAGTATGATTGGGGAACTCCAATGTTAGCAGAGATACACAGGAGCCTGATAGATGTCTCCTCCGGATCATACAACAGCTTCGATGTGTATCATCACATCTTAGAGGTAAGAAAGCCTCAGCTGCTTTTCATCAAATGTATTATTCTTTACCCGGAAAAATAATATAATTTATTTTATCTTCGCAGTTCTGGTGGTACATTCATTTTAAAGTGAACCATCCCACTTTGTCACAAACACATCTACAACATCCAATTATGAAAATGTTTGAACAAAAAAATTAGGCGCCGCGACAGCTAACAGAAGGAACCACAAGCAGAAATATGAGCCGACTACAAGGAGCCCAACGGACCACTTCTACTTACAAAGGCAGACCGTACACTCAGTGGGAGCAGTGGGGAAATGATGAAAATGTCACCGAGATGTACAACAAGAGCTTGAGCAGGTGTGTATTGTATAGCCCTATATCAAAAGAGGGTGTTTGGTACTATGGAGAGAGACTCATAATTCAGCATACGGGGGTGTTAGTAAAAGCAATCAACCCATTTGACAACGAATTAAATTTGAAGGTCGATTATGAACTGGTGAGAGAATCTTTTGGGGAGTGGGAGACAGCTATGGATGACACGTTTTGGCTGACTCAAGAGGTAACCAAAGAAGAATACGATCAATGGTTTAGAAAGGTTGCCGATGCAACTATATTTACAGAGCCAGAAAATTACGGTGGGTCTGACGTGCCAGCAATAGGTAGGCTTCCACTTAGTAGTAATTTCCTTCCCTCATTGCCGCCTTCAGAACTTCATCCAGGCGCTTCTTTGTCTACACAAACTTATTTTTACCCTACTCAGCCATATTCCACGAATTTACCACATTTTGCTTGGGAAGTTCAAACGATTGATGTCAGTACTGGAAATCCGGTTCCATTCTCGTTGAATAATGCTCTTCCTGGAGAGTCTGAACCATACAGTATGGCAGATGTTCCATATCAGGTGCTTCAGCAAAGATGTAACGATTATCACAACCTCATCGGTAGATTTCAGCATATGCACATCGAGGAGATGAACAAGTGGTGGACAGGCTCATTCTTTAACCTTGATCTAAACACTCCACTTCAGAACACTAGCCCTGTTGTCCAAGCTCACAATCATAACACTCGTAGTAGAAGAAGTCCGAGCTCAAGCACCCCGAGTAGGATTGTAAGTAGTGGAGGAAACCTAGATAGTAGCAGCGGCGGGCCTAGGACTCGCAACTCCAGCAACAGTCCCAATGTTCATACTACTCCTCCAGCGACGATCCGTGGTCCCCCTGTTTATGGTAATATGCCTTTTCGTGGATCAAATGTCAGTCCAGTGAGTGCACCAGGGTCCTTGTTGGCAGGCATACAGCAGCATCAACCATGGAACGAGAACTGGGTTTCATCGCAACAAGAGGTCCAGGCATCGCAACATGAATATTGTCCTACGGAGGGAGGGTTTCAGCGGTATGATAACTCTAAGGTAATTCAGCCCGTAGCTTATCCGAGTTATGGTCCGACTAATGATTCTGATGCAACTACAGTTCCAGGTAGCTCTTCTGAGTCCCACATGGATGTTGATGCAGATGCTCAACATGAATTGCGTAACATGGGTGCTGATTTTTTGGGATTAACGCAACAAAACCTATTCAGCCCTCGATTTCCTAATGATCCTAATCAAGGATCCGAGTTGTAGTTTGCCGACATGTTAGGTTCCTTTTTATGTAGTGTTTCTGTTCTTCCTGAATGAAAAAAGTTAATTAACAATGTTTTATCTTTTGGTATCTAATCAATGCAAGTTTTTCTTAAAGGAATTGTTGTATTACATTAAATTTAAAATACACCATGTGCGGCCAAAAAAATAAAAATGGCGAGTATTTTGGCAACACCGCAAAGATATTGAAACAACCATCATAACGAAAAGACTTTCCATTATGGCGTACTCTCCACTCTTCTAACGCGGCATTAATGACTTCGTCGTTGGTTTGGCCAATGATCCTTGCACGATTTTTTTGAATTACTATTTGCAAAAACGTATTAACCTTTTGATTAATCTTGCAGAAACGACCGGATAATGACTGTTCAGTACGACTCCTAATGTTTCCAGGATGCTCTTTCAAAGATTCTTCTAATATCGCACCCCATAAAGTTCGCCCCCTATATTCGACTATATAGGATTGGCGCGTTCCATCGTTTGCCGCACATAGTTCCTACAAATGCATAAATCCTCTTCCTTAGTGAACCTAAAATGACTACAACGCGGTTCATATTGAGGAGATCCCGCCATTTTCAGGCCGAAGGAGGAGGAAAATAAAGCCGACGGTGTGAGTGAATGAGGTTGAAATTGCTCATTTATAGGCGAACTCGTAAACGAGTGGATGGATGAGTTGAATCTCCAACGACAGTAATAGTATCGTCGACAGAAATTCCATCGACCTCGACAGAAATTCCATCGACGTCGATGGAATTTGTATCTGTCCATGGAATTTCCATCGACGATACTATTTTCATATGGCGTTGCAAAGTTGCAAATTTGCAACGTCAAAACCTGTGTTTGCTAGGTCCATGGTGTGACAAAACACCATTAATTTGTGTTATTTGTGTCCCATAGGAAGAGGCCTGATATATGTTAAAAATTCGACTCTCAGCCATGACCCTTGCATTGGTAAAATAAAGAAAGAGAATGGAACGCTAAAGTAGAAAAAGAAAGAAAACAAAATATAGTGGTTTATCGGAAGACTTTGCTCACTTCTTGTATTATGTAACCATTATGAAAAACAAGTCAGTCATGGGGCACCCAGAGACGACATTTATAGAGCACCCAGAGATTCTTGAAATATTTACCTGTGGTTGGATGTTTATGAATATAATAATTGTTCAATATCCTCCAACATCCTATTTACTTTTTGAATGGTCAACTTCCCGTATAGACAAGGAGATAAGCCAGACGCAACATGGTAGATGAACGTTAAACTGAGCAGCCAATCCTTTTAGTTTTTGCTAACTGAAATTTCAAATCTATTTTTCCACCCTGTTTATGTATAAAGTTTTAACAGCATGAAGCATTAACATCATGACAGTAACTTATTGTGTGTTGGTGTAAGGTCATGATATATTTGTTCTCAAACTTAGTGTATTGCATACTTTATGAACTAAGTGCCCTTCGATTAATTATTTGGGACGAGTGCCCTTATAAACGGAAAGGACTGTACGGATAAGTATCATCAAATCTGTCTGAAATGTACATGGATGGCATTCAAGTCCTGATACATTGCCAGACAGAACAGTAGGACGAAAAAAAAAAAAAAAAATGAAGAAAAAGGTTGACATTCCACAGGGCATTCCACATTTATGCATCGACTTATCGAAAGGGGAGTGCAAAAACAGGGCATTCCACATTTACGTGGGCCCTACACCCTTGTCATAGAATAGAAGGTTTTGAGCTCATTATGTGAACACGGAATTTATGAGGGCCCAAATGTTAGGAATGAGCCAATTGCATAGGATTAGGAGTGTGGAAAAGTGGTGTAGACAATCTGAAATCTCTAAAGTTTAAAGTGTATATTTAATTTTTATACGTGTTGACTAGTTTGGCTGGTAAGGTTTGTTGACAAGTAAAACTTGAGCAGTGAAAATATAGTGAGGTGCAGTGACTTTGTGGATGTATAGGTTATACTAGTAAGCATGAAGAAATTTGAGTAAGGTTCCAAGTGATATGAACTCTGAGCCTTTCGAATAGCTAGGAGGAAAACACAGGACATTGCACCAAACGCAACTAGATAAAAATCTTTTTTTGTGTGTATGAATTATTTAAATTTTAAGTGGTCAACCCTACCAAAGGTAAATTATGATTCCATTGACATTAACAAGACGCCATGATAAGGGGCTTTATCCCCTTGAAATTATATTAGAGATTGGAAAATGGGTGAACACTTTTTTTTTTCACTTTTTTTTTTTTTCTGAAATTAGATGATTTTTTTTATTGTTTTAAATATGTTTATTTTCTTCATGCAAGAGAAGAGAGTCTAGTAGATGCTTTGCGAATGCTAGCAACTGTCTTTTTTTCTAAAAATCATTGTCTCGCACCGAATATACATGTGTTGCAAATAACACTGCCTTCTTAAATACTTTGATTGTCGGAACTTCGTTTTGTTGCTTACCCTTGTGTTAATTGTAGCAGAAAAGTGGTTGCGAAAATCTTTACAGTAGTTTTTCAATATCCTCAAACATCTTACATGTTTTTGACTTCTCATTCTCATATTCCCGACGAAAACTTGTTGTCTATTTTGCTGGGCAAGACGCAACATGGTAGAAAAACGTTACACTGAGTGGCCCAATTTTATAAACTTTTCTTGCGAACTGGGATCTCAAATTCCATTTCTATACTATGTTTATTTATTGATTTCTTTGCAAAATGAAACGCTTATTGCGTGACGGTAAGATTTTGTGTGTGGTATAAGGTCATGATATTTGTTCTGAAACCTTGCCATACTTTGGACTTGATCCTTTCGGGGGACTAAGTTGTAAAATGTTTTCAAATTTCTTTAGGGTCGTCTGCTCAAAATTCATTGGCAGTGACTAAATACAACCCACATTTTGACTAAATACAATCCTGACTAAATACAATCTCCATAAATATATAATTAGCTAAATACAATCCAAATTACATTTGACAATCTTTTTAAATACAACCCATATCATGTTGACCAATCTTAATCGAATATATTTTGCCAATATTTTTTTCTATCTTCATGATTAGAGAGGGAGAAAATAGCGAACACAGATGGAGAAATTTGTCTCCTAATGTTCTGGCTAGGTAGTAATATGCTAGGCTCCTTCCACCAGAATTAGAACAAGTAATGTTTTATTTAGCTGCAAGGATTTCAGCATCCATTAGCAGCAAGGATTTCAACATCTTTGTATAGGGTGTGCATAACTAAAGATGCCATGCTCAGGTTCTTTAATATTATTAATACAATAGAGTTCTTGTATTAGCGTACTGATATATGCTAAATTGTAATCAATTTATGACTAAATTCATCAAATTAAAGCCTTATGACTATCATTTAATGAAAAATTGACAGGAAACAGATTACCACAGCATCTTCCTCACGGACACGGTCACGGATCATGGAGGTATAAAATGATGATGATCGGTGATAAAGTTGTGACTCTTACTTACGAGATAAAGATTTTCATTCGATATGACTCTTAATTTGACATCATTTGAAAAATAAAGATTTTCATTCGATTCATGGAGGGTTTTGACCTAGATTTTCTAATACGGGAATCGAATAGGTTTTTATGACTAGGGTTTGGATAATAACAGTTGATTTGGAGAAGAAGATTCGTTTTTTAGCATAATCATAAAACGGTTAGATATATTTGGTTAGTTTTTTTTTGGTTGACTTGACTTTCTAGGGTTGTATTGAGTTATTTTTGAAATAAAATAAATTGAAAATCTAAAAGTAAAATTGGGGTTATATTTAATCAAAGTGTGGATTGTATTTAGTCATTGCCTTTAGATTTCAGGAAAAAAATGGTGTCGAAAGTGTGATAATAAGAATATGAGTGGATCCTTACTCATTATTGTAATTGTTGAGAATATGAAGGAAATAAGGATTTTGATATTGCATCAATATGTTCCAAGGACAGGTATGAGAACTGTCACTTTTCTCACTTGCTAGGAGGTAACTTCATTCCACCTAAAGTAGCCTTTATTGTTTGGGCGGAATTGCATCATTCTATCCCCTCCAGATGTATGCTTGAAGCTAGGAGAGTTAATATAACTTCCAATGTATGTTTGCTGTGCAACAAGAACTGTGAGACGTCTTCTCACTTGTTCTTACATTGTGATACTACACGAGGAATCTGGAACTATTTCTTAAACAGTTGGAAGGTGAAATGGGTTATGCACAACGGAGTAGAAGACAATTTGAGGGCTTGGAGAATCACAAAGATGGCCGAAAGAAATCGTACAATATGGAAACTACTACCCTATGCTATTCTATGGGAAGTTTGGGTTGAAAGGAATGCACGAGTTAATGGAGGAAAAGCGAGAAATACTGACGCCATCATTGTTGCTGTAAAATTAAACATTCAGCTGTGGATCCATAAAGAAAAACTTTTCGAAGGATACTCCACAACTCAAATTCTGTTTCATTGGGAGACTATCATGAATTTGTAATAATCTGTTGTTTGATCTCCCAAGGGTTTTGCTACTTGTAAATTTCTGTACATTTTTTTTCTCTTCAATATATATATCCTTTTTCATCAAAAAAAAAAAAATGTTGCAAGGTTCCCTAGATTGTTGTACAACATTTAACGAGTAAGGTCAGAATCGTGAACTAAAATATATCAAGGTACAAAAAGCTTAATTATTGAGGTTGTACTTAAAAATTTGTGTTCAGGAGAAAAACTTCTTATTAGAGCAAGCACTCTGGTGCCTCAAATGTGAGGAATTTCCCTACAATGTAGACAAGACATGGAGGAAAAAAAACAAGTCCTATGGTGCATGTTTACAAATTGGAGGTTCCTACGGTGCATGTAGACAAGAAACCGCGGAAAAGGTGCTTGCGGTTTCAAAGTAGCCGCGAAACCCGAAATATCCATAAAATCCGAAATATCAGTTTAGGGTAGAGTTTTGGTATTAAAACAATTTACTTTATGCGATTTTTTAGTAATCGCAAAAAGGAAAATGCGGCTTCTTAGAAACTGTATGCTGCAGTTTCTTAGTAACCGGTGAGTAAGGCATGTCTACAAGGGGGTACAGATCTATACCCCCTTATAGACATGGCTAGAAGATTTCCCCACAATACGAGGAAATTCTCTACATGTGGAGATTTTGGAGCACGGTAGTGCTTGCTCTTAAATAAGATAGAATATACTCAAGGAGTATTGTACTACACTGTGAATGATAGTAGGTGATGTTAGCCTGTTAGAGCAAGCACTATGGTGCTCAAAATGTGGAGAATTATCCCACAATGTAGACAAAACATGGAGGGCAAAAAAACAAGTCCTATGATGCATGTCTACATTTTTGCGGCTTCTTAGAAACCCCCAAAAAGGTGATTGCGGTTTCTTAGTAGCCGCGGGACTCCAAATATCCCTAAAAATCCGAAATATCAGTAATAGGGTTTTGGTAATAAATGTGAGGAATTCTATGCGGTTTCTTAGTAGCCGCAAAAAGTAAATGCAGTTTCTTAGAAACCGTATGCTGTTAGAACACCATAACACAATGGTTTGCTTCACTAAAAATATTAGTTCAACTGCAGTCTTAGGCCGAGAACCAAACACACGCCCATTCCTTTCCTTCCATAAATTCCAGATTATAGCATACTGAAATATCTCTGCAACTTCTCTGTTACGACCTCTCAAAGCACTGCAGTCCGGCCCATTCATTAAAATTGTAATGAATTCTCCATGGTATTACCCATGCTACTCTAAAGGCCTTAAGAAAGTATGTCCATATTTCATGAGCATAAGGGCATAGGAGAAGCATATGAGTGTCTGTTTCGTTTTGAGCATTGCACAATACACAGTTAACGTTATCCAGATGTATACCTCTGTGTCGTAGCATAGTACGAGTTGGGATAGCGTTATGAAACAAAGCCCAAATGATAAAGCTTACCTTTGGTGGAACCTCCTTCTTCCAGACATGCTGTGCAAAGTTACATTCCTGGTAACTGCCTGACAGAATTTCGAAACACTTCTTTGAAGTGAAGTTATCCATAATTATTTCACCTCCCTGTAGAACAGGTACTGCAACATCCCGTCTCAACAAATCCCACTCCAATTGTTCATTTGCATCTAGCCTTCTCCTAAAAGTGCAGCTCTATCTTCCATTTTATATCATGTCTAGTACTGATATATTCTTCTCCCTACAAGCGTTATATATCACAGGAAAGACATCTTTCAGACGAGCATTACCTATCCATTTATTATTCTAAAAATTGACGGCACTTCCTGTTTTCAACTCAAACTGAGTATGTTGTTGCACAGTAGGTACCATCTTCAAAACATTCTTCCATAAGCTTCTGCCTTGTGGAGATCCGTCGTCTGTTGGAATGACAAAGTTCTCATTAACTTTGTATTTCTTCTGAATTATGTGTCTCCATAGTGCAGTCTTGCACTTCGAATATCTCCAAACCCACTCCGCCAACAGAGATTTTGTAACGACCCGTTCCTACACCGATACTGTCCCCACTTAACCACTGCGGTCGTCCGGCAGTGTGGCATTTTCAACGGGCACCGCTGCGGTCATCCGGCAAAACCTTCCCGGGAGGCCACCCATCGCTGGACTACTCCCGCCCCAGCACGCTTAACTGCAGAGTTTTTCTCCAACTGCTGACTTAATTATGCTTGAAAAGGCCTCGGTGTTAGGAAAGGACAAACCATTACTTATATTCCATCGTTCGGCCAACCACCGTCGAATCGGGGTATTACAATACCACCACCTTTAAATTGGAGCCGTCCCCGGCTCCGGAATATATTTTTCAAGCCCAGATCTCCGACGTTCCCTGCCCTTCATGAGACGAGCTACCTGGCACACAACCAGTCCAGCGTACTCTCCCACCCTCGACAGGTGAACCGTCGTCGGCTCTGATACCATCTGTAACGTCCCGTCCCTCCACCGATATTGACCCCACATAACCATTGCGGTCATCCGGCAGTGTGGGGTTTTCAACGGGCGTCGCTGCGGTCATCTGACAGTAACTTCCCGGGAGGTCACCCATCCCTGGACTACTCCCGTCTGAGCACGCTTAGCTGCAGAGTTTTTTCCAACTACTGAGTTAATTATGCTTGAAAAGGCCTCGGTGCTATGAAAGGACAAACGATTACTTATATTCCATTCGGCGAACCCTATCTGCCGAATCGGGGTGATTGAATTCATGATACAAAGATTAGAATCTAGCCATAAAAGGTAAAATGATGAATTCATGATATAATATGAAGAATCGATATAATACAAATATGAATTCATGATACAAAGATTAGAATCTAGCCATTAACAATTATTGTATCATCAGGATACAGCTTCCCTTGCAATTTCACTCACACTTAATCAATTGGCCCCTCATTTGATTGTTCTTGCTGTTCTTATTTGACCTTCAACATCCATGCTTCCAGACCAAACGGATGAGCTTGTAAACCAGAGATTATTACAAAATAGCAATCACAAAACACCACGGAATCGTTCCTTTCCTTGGTATGAATTGTTCCTAAAATTTCTCATTGCTTGAGTGATTTCGGAGAAATTGAAGACAGTCGAAGAGATAGAGAAAGGGAAACAATGTTTATGTGAGAGAGTATTTTTAATAATAAGACGGAGAAATAAAAAGAGTTTAAAAGAAAAAGTAAAAAGCAAGACAGGTGGACCAATCAAGATGGCGGTATTATATCACCCCAGTTTCAGTGGGTGGACAAAATTTGCACTGGTGTATCCATACTTTCAGCCCGATCCTCATGCCCTCATTTTAAAATAGCTAAAACAAATGAGCTGCTAACCATTCCTACATTCTCAAGAAAGTGTAATGTATTGAAGGGATTCACAATAGAGGAGATTATGGTCCTGTCAATTTCAATGTTTCCGAATGAGCTCAGAACATATGAAATTAGTGTGTTTTTTTTTCCCCATAAAGATCCCATTGTATTAAGCAAAAAAGCGAGTAACTAATTGAAAGAAATGGACACTCCATACAGATCCAAGAGTACCCCAAAAACAAATATAAAAAGTTGGCCAACGGCCTATGTTTGTGTTATACTGATTAGTATTACAAGGTGCCTATAGCCGTAGAAACTTTTGATGAACCTCCAGTTGAATTTAGTGTGCATGAACAATTTTAATTTTTTAGTGATCCACCAAAGAGATAATTTACAAGATGCCATGATAATAAGCCGTAATTTATGAATCCGGTTCATAAATTATTTTACAGATTGGAAAAGGGATGAACACCTTTCCTCTTCCTTTTTCTTTGAAATCAGATGAACATTTTTTTAGTGTTACCTTATGTTAGTTGTACGAACAGAGTGATTATAATTATTTTTATAGTAGATCTTCAGTGTCCTCAAACATCTTATATGGTTTTGACTTTTCATCTTCCCCACGAAAAGTTGTTATCTAATTTGCGGTGCAAGATGCAACATAGTAGAAAAACGTTATACTGAGGGGCCAATTTTTCTTGCAAATTGAGATCTCAAATTCTATTTTATACCCTGTTTATTTATGGAGTTGTTTGCAAAATGAAACGCTTATGGCATGACGGTAAGTTTTAGTGTGTGGTACAAGGTCACGATATTTGTTCTGAAACCTTGGCATACTTTGGACTTGATCCTTTAGGTGAACTATGTGGCAAAATATTTTCGAATTTCTTTAGGGTCGTCTGCCCCCTAATTTACTGTAGGCAGGACCGGATTGGTCCGTAATGTAACGGATGAACTTCAAGTCCAGATACATTGCCAGACAGACCACGCAGGCATTAAATTTATGTTTCCCTAGCGCAACAACATTTTGACAAACGAACGCTTCCTTAAAGGTGGAACCTAACTTTGGAGACGGTGGTGCATCCTAAACCTAATGGTGATGGTGGGCATGCCATATAACCGTTAATATTTGGACTAACAAATTTGGTCTATGATTAGTCGTTTTTTTGAATATTCCACCCTACTTATATTTTGCATTATAATTTTTTGTCGCATTGTCTATGAAAACAAATGTTTTAGGCATTTCGATATGACGAATGCCATTAGTTCATAAATTTTGTTCTCTATTGGAGCTAAGGTAATTCATGTAGTTGTTGAGAACACGAAGGAAATAAGTTTTTTTTATACTGCATCAATACGTTGTAAGGTTTTGTTTCGATGGTTAGAGCATTAAACCCTATAATTTCAGAATGTTTTACTTAGCTGAGATTAAAAGTAGGGAGTTCTCTCAATTCTTAGAGTTCCTGGCCCCACCTAAGAAAATTATAACCAATGAAAACAATTTACAATATTTTCCTCAAACTTTCACGGGAGAAAACTGATAAAAACCCTAAACTAAAATTCTCCTGTTCTCTTCTTTTCTACTTCACTTCTCTGCCTCTCCATCTCACGGGTTTTTTCAATTCTTCTTATCTTTCGAAAATAATCGCAGCTACACGAATACGATCACAAGTTTTATTGTACAACCATCACAAGTTTCAAAGGTAGGGTTCTTATTCGCTTTTTTACTGTCAACAATCACAGGTTTCAAAGGTAACACGCAAGTTTTGATGAGCAATCACATTGGGTAGATTATTCCTCACTGAAATCGTTGTATCTCTGATTTTGCAGGTTAGGATAAAGGAGGTTTGCTTTTGAATTTACTTTGTTTGATTTTGCAAGCAAGGGTTTACGAGGTTTTCCCCCTTTGTCTGTTATTTTTGTTTGGGTTTCTTACTAGCAATTTCGACTTTAAAATTTTTGTTTTTATCTAATCGTTCTCTGCTAATCGTTTGTTAAATTCTATTTTTTATTCATTGGCGGCTGCAGAAAATAAAAAATCAATCAGGTTTTACGATTTAATCCAAAGTTTCTATTTTGTTTTGTTTTACTCAATCAGGTTTTTCTTTCTCTGTTTGTTTATGTTGTAGGTATGGAAAAACAAGTACCATCAATACTAATCTCTTATCATTTACTTTATCTATTTATATTGTTCTGTTTCCATTAAACTTCGTCTCTTTGTATGATTATCTTCGTTGATGGTGTGCGTTTTTCTTTTCTTCAGGTATGCAATAAATAACACTATAGGCTAAGAACACTGAGAGCTTGCTGATAACACCAAAAGTTAATGATAACTGCCGTGGGAAGGTTCTTTTGCTTTGTTTTGTCCCTTATTTTGTTTTTCAGTTAAGCATAATCATTCATTTGCTTAGACTTTATCCCATTCCTAACTTTTCTCATATGCAAGCACTTATAAGTTACAAGCATAGAGTCATGGCGGTTGTCTATATGTGTGCAGAAAAACCACTGTGATAAAAGGAGGTGGCATTTTTGTATGACAATTGGCGTACCTCTTAGGTAAGAGCCATTTAACTGTGATAAAGGAGGTGGCATTTTTGTATGACAGTTAAGTAAAACTCTTGGGTAAGAGCTATTTAATATATGGTTTGAGCTCAATGGTTGGCGTTATAGTGTTATCCACCCCTTGGCAGTTTCAATGTTGATGTGAATACCTCCTCCTTAATTGTATAACCTGATTGTAATATATTGAACAACTTGGTTCTTTCCAAATGGTAGTGCAGGAGCAAGTAAAACATTCATATACAACACAGTGGCTGCAAGTTGTCGATTAAGAGGAGACATTGATCTTACCATTGCATCATCGGGTATTTCTTCTTCGCTGCTATGGACGAAAATAAACTCTAGATCAGTTGGAATTATCCATAGAAATCTCACGTTTACATTTTATTTCGTTTCGTAGGTATCTCTTTTGTTATGCCATGAAAATCCAAATAGGATCAGGAACCAGGGGTTTGAAACCTTAGCTAATAAGTGATTCAACAGAAAATAATATACGTATCATGTATACCGTATTTGTTGCATTTCGAAATAATGTACCATCAATAGTTACCTTGACGGCATTCACATCAACCAACAGAAAAACAATGCATGAAGCTTTAACACAATCAGAGTATTCAATATTGCATTGTACCATATTTTCACATCAATAATTGTTCATTATTTTGTGGGTGTCCTATTTTGTGAATTTATACTATACCTTGCTTTACTTTTATTTTGTGGGTGTCCTATTTTGTGAATTTATACTATACCTTGCTTTACTTTTTTAAACAAAAAAAATTCGCTTTTGGTCATATATAAGATGTGCACAAGTACTATTATATTGATGAACAAGTAGAAGAAATTTCGGCAAGCATTATAAAGTCTTTCAAATTCAAATTCAGTGATACATATATTTTTCCTGGCGTAGTTAGATCTTGAACCAGTAAATGGTGGGTATTCTAAATGGGTAGAAAGGAGGCGGGTGATGCAAAGACAGTGACAATCATGGTAAGCTGTTTTGGCTATATATATGGTTACTCACTTGCTTAATAGGGCAGACATATCTTTACATACAGAAAATCATTTTGTATAAGTCCAAATATACCAGGCACTGTCAGTGTTTAGGGTGAGCTACAATATATGTTAGATTTATGTTAAAAATCTTTCTTTGCAGCAATTTTTTATCAACAAAGATGCCTGCTACTTTAGGGTTGGTTACAAATACAAAGTCCTTAGAAAGGACAACGTCTTACATATTATTTAAGGGCCATGTTTCTTATACTTACCTAGCTCTGAGCATTGATTTCAGATATTATTTAAGGGCCATGTTTCTTATACTTACCTAGCTCTGAGCATTGATTTCAGGAAATATGAGTAGTCATACAATAAGGATGAAGAGTCCATTGAGATTGAACATTCTGACGAGAAAGTCCTACATTTCTTTCAAAACCCATTTCTAGCTAATAATAATGTTAGATATCCCACTATAGAATCAGTTTGCTGGACATGAATTAAGTTCAACTGCAGCATTTCAATTGGTATGCTGGAATTTTAACTTGCAGCTTTCAATAGGATTTATTTAGATGGAAAGTTGGATTTGGAGTTGCTGGATTGTTATGGTCATATCTGTTGCATCATTCTTCATATCATAACAGAGTTAATTGAGTGGATTCGCTCATGTTATTTGATGCTTCATCTAAAAATAATCATTTTGTTTGTTTTGCCTTCCAAAGATAAAGACAGATATTACTAATTTAAGTTTCACAAAACTTAAGTTTCATAATTGTTTCAGCATTAGTAGGCCACAAATATTGTTTCATGCTGGCATAACAGGTTGAAGTCTAATTTTTTCTTTTTGGTTCAAGCTCTTTTTTAAACTTACTAATTTGTATTTTGAATTGTGTATGGGTTTTGTTTGCAGCACCTGTAAGCACTCATGCTAGCATAACAGGTTGAGCTTCTATTATAATTCTTCTAGATAAGGTAAGAAAGCTTATCATGGCACATTATAAATGGAGTTATTTGGTAAGAATTTGGGAATGTATACCATTGTTTTTAACATAATACGCACTATTGACTTTGGATTATATCGTTGAGGTAGTATGTGTGGATGAAGCAAGGGATCAACAAACTTACATAAAGAAATATCACTTGCTGTCTTAGCTCAAATGGAAGAGCACATGGTTCTTAACCATGTAGTTGTGGGTTCGACTCCCACAGATGGCGAGTAGGCTAGAACCTTTGCAAAGCATATTTACAAGGCTTTGATTAACACTGGTGGAGGCTCCTCCATGGATATTGTTTCTCTCTTTTCTTACTTATCTAACAACAACGAATCCAGCTCTTCAGAAATACAGGAGGTGTCTTCGTACATTATATTGTGAGTTTGCAGTTGATTTCCGTGTCCATCATTGTTTTAGCTTTGCATATTAATTCTTCAAATGATTGAATATCTAATTTTTTATTGATTGCATTTTATTTTTTAGAAGTAATTTGTTGATTGATTTGATTATTGAAGACTCTGTCTCAGAATATTAAATCACATGGAATGGTACTATTCCTGCAACAAGAGAGTTGACTCCCACAAAAACCAGGTTAAAACCATGTCCTACTAATAGAACTAAGAATATAGAAAAAAAACCTCCAAGAAATGTCCTAAAAATTGTCTTTCAGGTTACTATTAAATCTCTACGGATAAGGACATCATAATTAAGAATAATAAAATTCATTCCCCTTCATTTTAATTGGTGGATACATTATTTTGTTAAAGTTACCAAGTAGCAGCCAATAAAAAATGGAACACTCATCACATTATAATTTTGGAAAATGGAAGCCCTGCTGTCCTAGACTAAAATGAACCGGATTGGACAATATTACAAAATGGAAGGCTTGCAGAGTGTAAGTGATCATACAAAATATGAATACA
>JAJJMA010173539.1:1775-13325 GCA_023529015.1 Papaver nudicaule
AACATATAATGTAGCATAAATTTAAACACTCCTCAGCATGAAATGTAGCATAAAAATAACTGGGTAGACTTCAACATATAATGTAGCATAAATTTAAACACTCCTTAGCCTGAAATGTAGCATAAAAATAACTGGGTAGACGAAACTCATAGTAAAGAAAAATATCTTCAGACTGTAATTGGAACTTGTATGTACTACAATGAAAAGAAAGTAGACAACAATATGAGCACGAAGGTATATAAAAATAAACCCATGGAACAGGAGTGAGGTTGGTTATCGAAAAATACTACCACATCCAATGACTAAACGCAACGAAACAACCAAAAGTAAAAACATGAAGCAAGACTCAGAAATAACAGTAAAAAGATGAAGCAATACTCAGAAATACAAAATATGTAGCCAACGTATTAAGCTAATCGGTACCGAAATATGATGTACTACATAAATCAGAGCTAAACATGACAATGAAAGCAGGCAGAATGGTAATGACATTGTACCCCCCCTAAGAGCCTAGGTTGTAACCTTACTTTAATATAAAACGACGTGAACAACAAGTCGACATACCCGGTCTGTTTTATACAGCTGCGAGGTGTCTGGGAAATGGTCGGCAATCGATTGTGAAGGGACCAGCTGAAATAAAACAGAACATTAGACAGGCAGTAACAACCATAATACAGCAACTTCACACAAGATGCATATCTATATATAGAGGAACAAAAGAATCAAACATTATGTTCATGTGAGTTTCTGTTTCTAGTTAACAATACAACCAACATAATGCAACAGATTATGTTAATTAGTTCATTGCATACAGTTCAGCACAACAATTTATCGGGAACCAGAATGCTATACTTCACGTTATGAAAAACTAGCCATCAAAATTTCTAAGAGATCCTCAACTCAAGCCAGCAACTCTCATATAAATCTATACGAGCCACTACACACCTAACTGCATAAACAATTTGCACCACTTCTTCCTAGCAAAATTTTTTTTGCACAAGTTCTCATCCTGCATCTCTATGAGATGCCAGAAAAACTGGCCATCACACCAATAAACATACATCTGGCATCTTTCTAACTCTGCAAAACCATATTTGTTTCTGGTACTAGCATAAGCTAACTAAAAAAAAAACAGACAGTAGTTTATAAGCTAAATTTCAGTACACTAATATGCTAGCAGATTACTTTATAAACTTCTTATAGATCAACCCAAGGAATGATATCAACAGAATGTGTAAACTGCAGTACTACCAACATTATGTTAAATTAGTTTGTAGTAAACGCTAATCATAAAGGGGCCAATTGTACTCGTCATGCAACAATTTTAAACGGTGGCTTTCTTTGTAACAATATATCAAACAGTTTATGACCACAACTAAAACAGTATTCATGTTAAAGAAATTAAGGAAATTGGATTAAAAAAAAGAAGCAGTATAACAATTAACATGAACAAGTGAAACCACAATGTTATCGACCGTAAAAGATTTTTTTTTAAAAAAAAATTGAGCCTAAACCCTAGCCAAAATCCGCCCTTTGGGTTTTACCAGAAACCCTTATCTTACTAATCATACAACTTTGGGTGTCCTGAATAATAATCAAACAATGAACACAACTTACCTGATTGTTTGATTAGACATTTACTTGAATCTCGTTATTCAACAGTTATTCATTCGGAAGCCACTCAAGGGATGAAAAATCAATTGAATCTTAAAAACTGTAATCAACAATAGAATCTTCATTTTCTTCATTGTGAAATGAATCAATTCCTTCCATCCTTTAAAACAATCTTTCGCATCTCCTGCAGTGGTGCTCTGGTTTTTAGGTTTAGGGTTTTTTTTAAAAAAAAATCGCTCCTTCTCTTTCTCGCTCTGCTTCTCTCCTTCTCTTTGTCGCCTGAATAGTTTAGGTAAAACTAAACCTTTTTCGGTTTATAAAGAAAAGGGTATTTTGGGTACTAATGTTTTTTTATATGGGTTAACCGAATAGGTTATAACCAACCGGTCCCCCCCCCCAAAACAAACATACCCCCCCCAATTAGCAGCATTGATATTTTCTTCCACTGGATGAGTCACCCTTTTGTACTTCTATCCAAATTCCCCCACAGTGAATCAAGATTTGTCACGTGATTAGAATTTGTCATGTACCCCAAAATTTGCTCAATAAATATGACCAGCAATAGTCGTGACCAAAGTCATAGGAGACTGACTAGTCTAACGAATTGTGCTTTTCTTGAATCTACTGGATTTCCACATAACTGAAGAAAGCTGATTTAGGGGCTTCAAAAAAATTGAAGCCCTAGGATTTTACTTCAAATATCCACCCGACTTTTTAAGGGGTGTCTAAACTTCGTGAAATGTCTAAGTTATCCTTGTATTATGTTTTACTAATTTTAACCTAAAAATCACCCCACCCTAATTGCAAAAAAAATTACTTAATATCCCACACCCAAAAATTAAAACCTAAAAATCAAAACATCAAAGTTTCTCATTCTCTTCTTCTCCTACTTCTCTTCTTCTCTCCTCTTCTATATTTCGCATTTTCGAGTTTTTGCTCATGGATGCAACTAACACTGATGGAACAATGGAGCACCAAAGGTAAGCATCCAAACCCACTCTTTGTTATTGATTTTGGTGCTAAAACTAGGTAAGATTCACTCCATGAAAATCAAAAAACGAGTTCCAGAACTACTTACGGCTGGCTATTAGAGCCGTAAGTCCTTCTTACGTCTCGCATCTGAAGAACAGCTAGCCGTAAGTAGTTTGTTTGGTAAGCCATTAAAGCTTCAGATCCAAGCCGTAAGTTCAGTTTACTAGCCGTAAGTTAGTTACGTCTCATGCGATACTTATTTACTAGCCGTAAGTCCAACGTATAATTTTTTTGGTGTCGCAAGGTTACGAGCCGTAAGTTCTTTTTATTAGCCGTAGGTTAGTTACGTCTTTTATATTGTTTAAGCTACCAGACGTAAGTAAACTTACAGCTGGTCTATGCTCTGATTATGTAGCCGTAAGTTGATCAGAAAACAATTTTCTCACGTTTCTCTGCCATATTTTGCCCATCAGAGAACCAGAATCAAGTCCCGTGGTTGCACCAACTGAAATAATGCAAGTAGAGATTCCTGAATCCAATGTTGTGCTTGAACCAAATGAAACTAGCCAAGTTATTGAGGAACTTCCACAAGAAGGTGCAGAAAGGGAGTATCTTCCTGCCATAAGATCGCCAATTCGTAATATTCTACCACTATTGGGTGATGACCCTGATCCTGGCCCCAGATATATCCCTTGCACCTGTGACTTTAATGCGCGACCAGATCGTAATCTTCGACGCAAGAGAGTTGGTGAGGTGGACCACGTTCCTTGTCGCAATAGAATTTATGTTGCAGTAGAACGTCTTCGTCCACTTGTCGAGGTCAATGGCAGAACGAGCTTTGAACTCATCCGCAGCTGGATGGATTTTGGAACTGGAAATGTTAGTCGATTTTGATTATGTGTTGAGTACGGTTCTTCTTTTATGTTATGTGTAAACCTAAACATCTATGGGTGAACCAATTATGTGTTTTAATGGTTGAATATTAGTAGTTGTATCATCTATATTTTGAAATTAACACCCGCAGAAACAACACATGCTCTGTTTTTTGCACCCCAATTGGCCACATGTGCGGAACACACGCGCACATTAAAATCCTTAAAAAGTCAAAGGGGCTTCAATTTTCTTTTTTTTCCCTCTTATCTTCTTCTTCTTCTTCTTCTTCTTCTTCTTCTTCTTCTTATTCTTCTTCTTCTTCCTCTACTTCTCCTTCTTTCTTTCTCAAATTCTCTTCTATTTCCTCGTATCGCTTAATTGGCGATTACGAAAACTTTCATCGGCGATTAAATTCTATAAAAGCATGATGAAGAAATCAAATCCAAAGGATGCAGAAGAACAACCCACTCAATCAAGAGCGGTTTTCTCCGAAAAACCACCGGACCTATTACCACCTCCACTAGAACCGCCTCAACTATTTCACCCAGAAATGGTTTCCCACAGGTAAGAATTGAATACCTATCTCTCCAATTCCAGTTTTTATGGCTTAATTTCATTTTGTGTCACTGAAACTAGGGCAAAATTGTGGTTACAGTGTTAGTTACGGCTACTTAGGTTATCACGATTGTAGCCTTAACTTACTTAAGTGAAACCAAACTGGTTTCGCAGAGTTAGCAGACGTAAGTAAATTTATGAAGCCGTAGGTTAGTTACGGCTTATAAACCAAAATCGTAAGTACTCCTGTAACTTTTGGAGTCATTTTTTCACCTAGTTACGGCTGATAATTGCAGCCGTAAGTTACTTATGTCTTTTTTCGATAACCACATTGGTAGCCAAAGGTTAGTTACGTTTTGCTTTTGCTAACCGTAAGTGATTGCCGAACAACCCTTTTTCACCTCATGTTTACCTCAGGCGCAAGAAAGGGAGATAATGACCTAACCTCTGTGACTTCCCCCCCAGCTCGTGGGGGTGTTAATTTGCACGTCGGCAACAGAGGTGCAAGGGTAGGCGTGGTAGGTGAGGGTGGAAGTGGGAGCGGTGAACAAATATTGGAGGATGTTGCTCCAATTGACGTTGCTTTAGTTTCTGAGGAAGAACAAGCAAGGCTGTTATTGACAGAAGCAAGCTCAATATTGGGGTATTCACACTATAAATTCATCATAGTTATTTGATCGTAGTTTTCATTGGTCATAAACTAATCCTACTTATGTTATTTGCATCGAAAACGAGTGGAGATGTTGGTTAAGAGCATGTGTGTCCACATCTCTAGTGGCAAACCAATGAGTGTAAGTAAACAGGTAGTCCTTAAGAACCAAATCGAGGGAATTCATGACCTTACACCCAAAGGAGATGAGCTATTTGAAGATCTTGATAGGGGTACCAAGCGGTCGCGTGAACCCTCATCTTCTCGCCGGCCTCCTCAAAGATCGGATTCAGAAACTGAAGAAGAATTCTATGATGAAGAGGGTCCTCGCACTCGAACTCGAGGTCCTGGTCCTACCATTCATGAACCTAGTGGTGATGCTCCTCGCACTCGTGGGGATCGAGTTGGAGCAAAAGGTCGTGCTGGGAAAAACAAACAAATTGCTTAATAACTTATGTTTTTATGAGTGAAAAACTTATGTTATGAATTTGGAAGTTTTTTAAGGTTGTTTGGATAATAGGGATGCTTTATTTTATGGATGTTTGGTCTTTACTTTATGGATCTATGTTTGTTTTTGTTAATGGATGACTTGGTGTTTAATTATTCATGTTTGTTGGATGTTTTAATGCTTTGTTGCATAAGTATTTGAGTTTCAGTTAGACTTACGATTGGAAACAAAGTTATAGGACTAGCGTAAGTAATTACGGCTAAGAATACCTATTCTGGTACCAGCCGTAAGTCAGTTACGTCTGAGATGGAATGCAAGTTAGTGACCGTAAGTCTGTGTAAGAAGGTCAGGAGAAAAAAATTGAGTTACAGGAGTAGTTACGGCTAAGAATACATATTCTGGTACCAGCCGTTATTTTGTTACGTATGAGAATGAATGCAAGTTAGTGGCCGTAATTCTGTGTTAGAAGGTCAGGAGAAAAAATTGAGTTACAGGAGTAGTTACGGCTAAGAATACCTATTCTGGTACCAGCCGTAAGTTAGTTATGTCTGAGAATGAATGCAAGTTAGTGGCCGTAGTTCTGTGTTAGAAGGTCAGTAGAAAAAAGTCGAGTTACAGGAGTAGTTACGTGTGAGACCCCGTATTTTTATTTTTGAATTTCGGGACGAAATTCTTTTTAAGTGGTTAATAGTGATTAACCAAATACTTCTAGTTTTCGTGTTTGGGGACAAACACATTTTTAAGTGGTTAATAGTGTGAGACCCGAGATTTTTCGAATCTTGATTTACGGACTAAAAACCCAACTCGTGTAGCGTTGGGTGCATTTTATAGAATTTGGGTGCATTTAAATAAATTAAATGGCTAGCTCTTATCTTTGTGGAGTTGTGGGAAATAAGAATTATCATTTAATAGTCCCTTATCAATAGTGGGGTCAGTTATTAGTAGTTGTACATGAATTTCCTTTTCATGTCACGTGTGATAAGAGAGAAATCCTTCTTCTCCTATTTTGTATTTTATGCTAGGGTTATTATATATGTTTATATTGTCCTTTCTCTTAAAACCTAAAAAAAGATAGCCGTCACTTTCACTTCTTCTTCTTCCTTTTGTCTCCTAGCAAAATCCTAAACTAGTTATCACTATCATTATCTCTCTCCCTTGATTTCATTTACAAAAGAAAATAAATAAAAGTCTTATTACTTGATTAGGAAACATGCTGATTTTATATCAAAGGATTTTGATTTGCTAATGGAATTGGAACTGCTCTTCTGAGGTAGGGGTTTCTTCAAATATTAATCTAAACTCAATCAATTGGTATTCATTGATATAATTTATCTTAACCCATTTGATTTGTCTCTTTAATCAAGGTTTGCTTGACTTGATAATACTTGTTTTGTATTCTAATCATATCCTAGGATTTGATTTATACAGTTTTCTAATAGATAGAGAGTTTCTGAAAATTATCTAAATTAAAATATTATCCCGATTGATGATCGGATTCGTGATATTGGTAAATAACATGCTTAGGTATCTGCGGCTAAAATTTGAATATAATCCACCGTAAATTCACCGTTGAAATAATTTTAAACCCAAGTGATATATTCTGAAAATTCTGACAGTTTCGTTTCTTCCTGTTCTTGATTGGTTTAGGTAGTCTTAGTGACGTTATAATGATTTGTGGTCTTCATAGAAGTTGTATATTTGTGTCTTATCTTTTTAATGGCTTTGGATTTGTTTGATTTCAGATTATATAGAAATTGATATGAATATTTCAGTGACATGATGTAGTCTGTCCAGTTTTTAGAGTGACCTTGTAACTTCAATATCTTTTGTTTGAGCCATGGATTGTGTTTGAAACTTTCACACGATGAACCTAAATATGTTGTGGTCGTAAAGAATCTAGGTAACCCTTGATCAGGTATGTATTATGTGTTGTATGAATTTACTAGCTAGCTGTACATGGGAAAATGTAGGGGTTTCTACTATTATAAAATCAAAACCTATTTTTATATTTTATTGATGTTTGATATTTACTTTGTATTTTTATTTTAATAAATATTGATAAACTAATATTGACTTGATTTGATATTTGATTCTATATTGATTGATTTAAAAAAAGAGACTAATTTTTTTAACTTTTGTGGAGGGGGGCTAATTTTCTCTCTCTTCTCTCTCTTCTCTAACTTTTGCAGAGGCGCCGCCGATGTTTTCTCTTTTCAGATCTAGCTGATTTCCGAGATGATCTACTTAATCAAAATACATATTTCGTTTCCTTTTTGAATCCTCTTTTCTCCGATACAAATTTTTATTCAATCCCTATACTAGATATCATGATTTCACCTCCCTTAGGTTTCCACTTTTCATAAATTTTCCCCAAAATTCTACGACAGTTTTTCCGATTCACAAATCCTTTACCCAGACAATCTGATTTGATTTCCTGAAATGTTAATTTAATTTATTCTCCTTTTCTCTTGAGTTCCTATTTAATTCATCCATTTTCTCGATTTGATTCTCCTTTAATTTTCTGTGTTCTTAACCTATTTGGTTTTAACCTTTTTCAGGTTTTCTTCCCTTCTCGCCTACTACCTGGTGGGTAGGTGCTAGGGCTATCGGCAGAAGTTGCAGCTGAAGTTTCCGCGTGCTATCTCTGGTCTGAAGGAAGTGCAATCCGAGGCTATTTCCTATATTATTCTAAATCAATACCCAATCTGTGAGTTTCTGCATGTCCAAGTTTGGCATCTTTTGGATGTTCAAACAAGTTTGCTATTTCATCAGCCCATTCTCTGATAACTCCCAAATGTTTATCACTGGTTCCAAAAATTTAATCATGATTCAGTCAAATTTGAGCAGTACTCCTCTCCTTTTGAAATCAAAAAATCTATGCATGTATTACACTTGGCGATGGATGTTTCTTAGCCTATTCCTGATCTCAAGTTCTTATAAATGCTTTAAACTATCTGTACAAGATCATCCTATCACAATCATCTGTCCTTTTCACGTCTCAGAGAACAAAGAATTTTCAGTGCTCTCAATTTCATACCTTATGGCTGCCTCAAGCTCAAAGGTCGACAAGTTAGCTTACCAACTCTCAAAGAATCTCTCAGTTTCTCAGAAAACTACTAGACATGTCTCTCTTAAAGGAGATAAAAATAATTTCCAATCTTTCTGTCTCATCGGTTTAGTCTGTAGAGAGGACACCGTCATTACCAGGGGTGTCCTAAGATACCAGCTCAGAAGTTCTTGGGGTTCAGATAGGGACTTCACTATTATCAACACAAATAGGAGAAATGTCTACATTTTCAGAATCATCAATAGGGCTGCTTATCAGAGGATAATTAGAGGAAGACCTCACTCGGTTGGTGGATACTTGTTGGCATTGATGCCTTGGGATTTTGGCATGAATGTCCACAATATCAACTTCCAGTTTGAGATATTTTGCATTGAGTTCAGGGTCCGTGCTGATTTGGACCGGGACGACATACCTTATATGGTGGCATCAGAAGCTGGAGAGGTGATTACTCTGTTTAGAAGGGATGCAACTGGAGTGTTTAAGGCAAAAATCAAGTTAGAAATTCGTCGTCCATTATGCAGAAAGGTGAAAATGACTCTAGAGGATGGTGAGAAAGTTAAGTTTGCTATCTACTACTTGGGTTTTCCTGGAGCTACATGTAGAGATTGTTATGTCTTAGATCATTCCATCCAATACTGTGGAATGGTGGCAGATATTGCAAGGAGAAATGTTCCGGTGCTAACTCTTCAGGGAGCTGATCCTTTCCACGAACAAATGGAAGAACAAAATGTGATTGTTCCTGTTAATCAACAGGGTCAAATGGCTGATGCAGATGAGGAAATAACCTTAGCCAGATCCATGAGGTTGGCGAATAACCTAGGGGAGGTGGATATGGAACAGGATCCACCAAATACTCCTGTCTCTAAGGATGGTTTTGTCAGTGACCTTGGGGAATCTTCAAGTGGGTTGAGAAAGAACAAAAGACCAAGACTGGAGATGGAAAATGGCAATACTAATGGTCTTGATGTTTTGGCTAGTCAGATTAATCTAGCTCTTCACAAGTTTGCTGAAGCTGTGTGCAAGGAGGGGGAAAATGAGACTCGACTTGTGGTTACTGGAGCGGTTGTTGAAAGTGAACATACTACAATTAATGACCAGAGTAGTGAAGCTGAAACTGATGCTGCAATGGATGCTGATATCCTAGTGGACATTACCAACCAGGTTCTTTCCCATTTTTTTAACCATCTCTCTTTCAAGTTCACACATGATTTCATATGCTTTTTCTTTATCTTTTTTAGTATCGTTAATAGTAGCAGCTTTATCTTTAACTCCATCTGTATTGCTTCTTGTTATTGCATAGGAGGTTTGCTTGTTTATTTTCCATCTAGAATAAAAATTTGTAAAGTGTTTAAGACTCTTAGATTACCTTGGTGCAATTTCCTATTTAGGTGGGGATTTACTCTTAAGCTAGAAAAAATGAAACTTCTCTCTTGGAATGTTCAGGGAATTGGCCCCCCAAAAACACAAAATCACTTAGCCTTTATTCTAAAAAAACAAAATCCAGACATGATTTTCCTGTCAGAAACTAGAGCAAGTTTAGAGAATATGGAAAAGTTAGCAAGAAGACACAGATTTCATGAATGGTTCCTGGTTCCTAGAATAGGTTTATCTGGAGGTCTGCTTATTGCTTGGCATGATAACATAATAGTCAACTGCATTTCTTGTAATCATAACTTAGGATTTTTTCATATCTCAGATAATTATAATAATAAATGGAATCTGGTTTGTATGTATGGAGCACTATCCTCTGATGGAAAATTCGATCAGTGGGATAAAATAAGCTCATTTTGTGCCAGTAATGATCTACCATGGATCATTATAGGTGACTTGAATTTCATCATGCATGTTAATGAAAAGCAAGGAGGAAATCAGAACTCCTCCGGAGCTAATAAATACATTCTGGACACGATTCAAAAACTTGGATTAATAGATCTTAGATTTCAAGGAATTCCTTTCACATGGTCTAATAACAGAGAAGGAAAAGAAAATATAAAGGAAAGAATAGATAGAGTTTTAGCTTCGACAGATTGGTTAGTGCTTTTTCCTGATGCCTTAGTAAAACATTTAGTTAGGATGGGGTCTGACCATACCCCTTTACTTCTTGTTTCCAAACCTGTAAGCAATAATTTTTATAAACCTTTTAGAGTTATCAGATCCTGGATGGATCATGAAAATTTTAAAGAACTGATCCTTTTAAACTGGGTGGAAAAGGAGAATGGTTCAAAAGCTTTTAAAGTTTCTAAAATGCTTAAAAACTTATCTGTTGTGCTAAAAGACTGGAACAAGAACGTGTTTGGAAACATTTTTAGGAAAATAGAAGATTTAAACCTGGAAATTGAACAACTGCATGGTTTAACTCCTTTGCCAGTTAAACAGATAAAAGAAACTCAAGCCAAACTTGACGTTTGGTATAGTAGGGAAAGAGACTATTGGAAACATTTGTCAAAAGAAAAATTCCTAAAAGACTATGACCAAAACACAGCTTATTTCCACCAGCATGCTTCAAACAAAAGAAGAATCAATCATATTCATACATTGAGAGATGAAACAGGACTTTGGATTGAAGACAAAAATCAAATTTTCGATTTGCTGATAAAACACTTTAAGAATATAGGTGTGTCAAATGGTATTAATCATTTGGACACTTTAGATGAGATAATTAAACCCTGTATATCAGAAGATGAAAATATTCTTCTGATGAAGATTCCTGAAGAGGATGAAATCAGAAAAACTCTTTTCAATATGAACCAGTGGGGATCTCCAGGGCCTGATGGATTCCCCCCTGGTTTTTTCAAAAACAATTGGGACATAGTAGGAAAAGATTTAGTTGTTGTTGTTCAGGATTTCTTTAAATCTGGTTTTATGTTAAAAGCGTTAAACTACTCATATATCACCTTAATCCCTAAGGTTCAAAATCCTAGCTCTCCAAATGATTTTCGACCGATTAGTCTAAGTAATACTCTTTATAAGCTTATATCAAAACTGTTAGCCAACAGGCTTAAGCCTTTCCTAGATAGAATGATTTCTCATAACCAATCAGCTTTTATTTCCGGAAGACAAATTACTGATAATATCATAATCGCACATGAGCTTCTCCACACAATGAAGACTTCAAAGAATAAAAAAGGTCACTTAGCTTTAAAAATTGATTTGTCAAAAGCATTCGACAGAGTCGAATGGAGCTTTATAGAAAAAATCTTGATCAATTTTGGTTTCTGTAAAGAGTGGTGTCAGCTGCTGATGCAATGCATTAGCACCACTTCTTTTTCTGTTCTTTTAAATGGTTCGCCTAGTAAAACATTTAAGGTGGAACGAGGATTGCGGCAAGGTGACCCTCTTTCACCATACCTATTTATTATAACTATGGAAGTT
>JAJJMA010173557.1:0-19496 GCA_023529015.1 Papaver nudicaule
TATAATGGCGCTGCAACCGGGTTCTTCGAATCTTCTTCCACTTTTACCGAATGGACGTATTTTGATGGGTCGGCGATTGACTCCTCAATTTCTTGCTCTTTGAGAGCATCTTTTCCCTGCCTCTTCTTTTCATTGATTCTCGATTTTTTGTTTTCGCGCATCTGGACATCCGCCGTATTGCAAGCCTTCGCTAATGCTAGATCCCCCACGTACTCGGCGACTCCCATAGGCATTGGAAACCTTAGACGTTGATGATAAGTAGAGGGTACCCCTTTCAGTCTGTGCAACCATGGTCTCCCAAGAATAGTAGCATACGGTGAATCAACATCCACAACACACAAGGTAGTATTCAAATTCAGCTCAGGGCAAGTAACAATCTTAAACGTAATTTCTCCTTTCGGCTTAGACACAATCCCATTAAACTCATAGATATTATACTCGGAAGCTGTCAGCGACTGAATCGACGGATCTTTTAATTTCATTGCTTCATAGGCTGAGTTGAAAAGAATATCAACTGAACTCTCGGCAGTTTGAATTTTCCCTTTTGAACTTTGAGACCAGAGGATCGTTATGACTTCTTCCTTCGACTGGTGCATTTTCGGTGGAAAAACACACATGATTTTTTATCCAATCTGACAATGGCTCCTGCTTGACGGCGACACTGCAAATCTTATTCCCCAATCTATCACGCTTATGCACTCTTGACAGAACATTGTTATGAAACTCATCTCTAGTAATCTTCGAATGCACAATGGAAAAGCAATCTAGCTCCATAGGGTCCCGCTCCACCTTCACTTCAAACACATTTAGAGCTGGGATAGCCTGAATTGGTTGTACCATGACTGGTGGTGGTGGCGACAACTCAAGAAACTCTTGGGATTTCCCTTGGCGAATAAATTTATGCATCTCTTGCTGGATGCCAGTACAGTTTTCTGTTGCATGGCCATGAAACTGGTGGAACTAGCAAAAAAGAGAAGTATTCGTTGGCGGAAACTTGGGATTTCCCCTATTATGAGGATAGCGAACCTACAGTTAGAATTCTCAATCTGTCCCCAAGCATCAGTATAAGAAACACGAAGTTTTGAGAGAGTAGCATCCAGGAAATTTTGCTGACCTCCTCTATGCTCGCCGAACTTTCGATTGTCGTCGTTGTACCTCTAGTCTCCATTTCCAGGTCGCCGATTGTCACGTCCACCTCTACCATCATTCCTAACCCTGTTATCCTGCCTGTCTCTACCATTATAGTTATCTCGCTTGTGTGAATTCCACTGTTGGTCGCCATTAGACTAATGATGCACTTGTTTATGTGAGGTCTCTGGAACTATTGTCGTCGAAGATGAAATTTTTTTCTAATCGATGCTGCTCTGCCTTGAACCATTCTGTCTTTATTTCTTCTATCTCCTCTGGAGAATAACTGTTGACTGAGTGAATTTACTTCACTCTCACTTTCTTCTGACAAGTTTCTTCTTCTTGTATTTCTTCATAGTTCATCCATTCATTTTGCTTACCGCGCATTGCTTTCATGTCATTCGGCGAATCCCTGAATAAAGCTTTATACATGGGGTCTGACGTCTCCATAGAGCTGATGAATGCTCGCATTTTGTCTTTATCAGATTCTGATGTTCCTACCTCACTGCAGAGTTTTATCCATCTTAGAATCAGACTCGTGTATATCTCCGATAGTCTCTTCTTGATACAAAACAATTTTTCTACACCTGGGCGACTTCGATTATTTTGAATATATGTAAACAAGAATTTTCCTTCTAACTTGTGGAATGATCCAATCGAGTTCTCTTCCAATCCATCAAACCAGGCCAAAGCTTCGTCCTTGAGAGTGGCAGGAAATGCCATGCACATAATCGGATCTGAATTTACCCACGCTGCCAAGTCTCGTTTATAACTTCTTAGATGCTGAGCTGGATCTCCTGTCACATCAAAGGTCGACGTGAGTTTTGGCATGCTAAACTTCTCAGATACATGTCCATATGTGACTATGTCCTTAAAGGGCGTCTTTTTGCATCTGAAAGTGTTGTTGTTAATTTAACGTCCTTGGGCGAATCCACCACTGCATCCAATTGGTTTTTTAATCTCCGAATCTCCTTTTTGACATTCCCATTCAATCCGTCCAACTTTCCTGAATCGTCAAAACCCTCTTCATTTTTCTTAGATGTTTCCCTTTTCTTGCTCCCTTCACCATTTTTCGCCGACGAGCCAGAAACCTGTATCACCCTAGATTTGCTTTTCTCCGAGTTACGAGTAGTGTGTGAATGGGATGCATGATTCCTATCTGATTTTGCATCATTTTCGTGTTTTTTGCCAATAGTTCTGTGTTACTCTGCAAGACGGTCTCCATTTGCAATTGCATCTGTAATTGGATCTGAGCTGCTTGTCTAGTACTGACTTCAAGGAAATTTTGAAATATGGTCTCTATAGCACTAGTACATCCTGTGTTATCTCCTAGTACTATAGGTCGGGTTGGAGTTACGCCGGGCGTTGCTGCTGTATAGTTGCCATTGACATTCTTAGTTGCACCAACCGTAGGTACTGGGCCGTCGACAGCTGCTGGAACTACACCCAACGTGTTAGAAGTTCGCCGACAGTTTTCTGAGTTGTATCTATTGCCTTAGTAGCACCTCCCACAGCGTTCTGGGTCACACCTACAATATTAGCGGGTTCGCCGACAGTTTTCTGAGTTGCAGCAATGTCATTAGTAGCTTCGCCAACGATGCATGTGTCTATCGCTTTGCCCATCCTTCGTAAAAGCTCGTTTGTTTCACCTGTTGCCTCTGCTTCCTCAAGTCCAAAGATTTCCTCCATTGTAACCTTATCTAAATTCGCTTGCTGCTGTGCGGGCGACTGATGAGCTGAGTCTCTGTTCAGGAAGAGAGAGTTCGCAATCCCTGGAGGTTGTAGTGCTCTGCTTCTGGTATTGTGCTAACTGGGAAATACCAATGGCTGAGATGTCAAAGTGTACTTTGGAGGCCTACTCGCCGAAGCCTGATTGCCCTTATTCTTGGACCCATTCGCCGAATATCTGCAAGACAAGACAATTGCACTTCCTGACAGTATTAAGTTGTTCGTAGTGTTAATAAATGCCAAACAAGTTAGTGGAGGTAGTTGGGGAACTTTTCAGAAAATGGAGGAAATGACAAAAGCAGCAGACCTAACTTGTACTATGCACAGAACATGACCTAATCATGGTAGTAAGGGCTAAAGTGGTAATTCTATTGAAATTTTTTAAAAACATAAATATCAAAATGTTTGAGGAACAAGAAGTTTTTGGATCAAAAGTCGTACGACAATAATAGCTTTTATAAAACTTGAAGAACACACTATATCTTGACTAGGGTTCAAAGAATCACAGTACAACTAACTGAGATATTATGCTTTCTAGATACTACTAAACGTCATATGAGACCACTAATATGCAAAAAAGTACTTATGACGGTAACTCTATCACCGGCAAGGACGATGTCGCCGGAAAACGAGATACTAATATCCTAAGCTTGAAAACACCTAAAAGTAGAAACTTTGAGAAATACTAACACAACCTGGTCTAAATCATACCCAAAATGACAATACTCGAAGAACTTTCGAAAGCAACAATAACCTCTTCATGAAGATGAGCAGTATAAGTAGCCTACGACTAAAAACAAAAGTTTTTGACAGAGACAGTTAATACAAATAACCTATGTCTTAGAACATACTAAAAATAACACTTTTTTATGGAGACAGAGAATGAAGAAGATAACTATGTGACTTGTTCATGTTATAAAAGTGAAATATGTGATGAACTCCGAGATACATCATGACAAAAGGCAAGATAATAAACTTAATACCTCATAGACTACTAAAATCCTACTAAAAATAGTATTAGTTCGCAGAGACAGATGACAATGGATGAAGTTTTTACAATTAAACATGATAACACAACAAAATACACTATGAATCCTAGCAAATTATGATGGAAAAAACAAGTTCAAACCTCTTCTAGCGCCAAAATTTAACTGTCTAAAATCCAAAGGGTAGATCATAGACAGTACACCCAAATACTATAGACAAGTTATACACACAATCATACATAGTAACGTGATATCAAGATAAAGCAAGAGTTAGAGATACCAAAATTTGTTCTTCCGCCTAAATGAGGTAATCTCCCAGCATTAATTTTATTAAGAAGAGTTAGAATACATCACTCACCTTATAAATCTCTATGATTATCTCTCACTTAAGAACCCTAATCTCAATAATGTACTAGGGGAGGAAGTAAGTTATACTACTTTTCCTCTCTCTAAACCAGACCAAGAATTGTTCAACCCCTCAAATGGAGGGCTCTCTCGCCTTTTACAGATGCTTACATAATGGATAACAGTTAATACAGACAATTCTAAGACTGACAATATTTGTCTTCATTCGCCGACTAACGAGATCTGCGACCTTCTCTTCTACTCCCATTTGACGGCAACTAACCTTCTTCTGGATAAGGATTGCTGACGCAATTCCCACTGAGTCAACAAGTCTTCTCTGACAATATGACCGTTCCGATTCTTCTCATAAATGCTCAACTACTTCTCAACCACCTGTCGGTGACGTGTCCACCACTAACCAAACTAGGTTCGTCCTCTTATTTCTCTTATGATGTCGCTGAAGTAATCTTCATCGTACCATATTGTCATCTCTCACACTAAGTGATTCGCTGAAGTTCTTTATAGGTGATTCCATGGTTCTCAGAGATAAATTTCTTAGGCGACATCACTTCTAGGATGTCTCCGTACGATAAAGGTATTTTCT
Source organism: Papaver nudicaule (assembly GCA_023529015.1). NCBI lineage: Eukaryota > Viridiplantae > Streptophyta > Magnoliopsida > Ranunculales > Papaveraceae > Papaver > Papaver nudicaule. The sequence goes on from JAJJMA010173557.1 coordinate 4,792, forward strand.
ACACTCACGGGTATAAAACAGGACTCCTCGTAGCAGTTCTCGTTTTTAGCCTATTTTCTGATTTTTCTTCTTTTGCTGGACCGTTTTGCTCATAACGTCTTCATCCGGCCTCGTATGAACTTGATTCTTTCGCCGTTGGATTTGTATTTCAATTCTCTTAAATATTGAGCCAAGAAAATCCGTATTTGGATGAGTAAAACATGATCTTTGATATTTCTTTTCTTATTGCTCTTCGTTAATTTCCTCGCTCCTTTCGGCACTTTTAGCTCCTTTTTGGATGATTAAACCTAATAAAAGCTGCATAACAAAAAACAAGAGTAATGCCATGTATTTCACAAGAAAACTATCAAAGAAATCATAATCAATTGATGATATTAAGGTGTTTTATGCATCTATCAAGAGGTTGCAAATCCGAAGTTATCAAAAAGCCTTTAACAACGGTTAAAGAAACTCCTAGGCCTGTAAAGGACGTCAGCTAGGGGAATCAAGTGCGTAGGATCTGTGGGGGATCCAAAGACGCAAGGAGTGTAAGAGTAGCTAATTTACTTGGAGGGTTGGAATTAGTCTCTGCTGCATCCTAGACTGAAGTCTTAGTAGGCTAGCGTTTGTAAACAGTTAGTACTGTGCGGTATTCAATCTGGACGAGGTTCCGAGGTTTTTATACTGGATTGCTCGTTAAAAAAATCTCTGGTGTCTTATGTGCTTTGCTTTCCGCATTATATCTCTAATTATATAATTAAAGCAAACACAAGTAGTATGTTATTATAACCTGGAGTTAATTAGTTGTCAATCCTTTCGAGGGATTCTCAAAGACTTGTTTTGCATCGGGACTGATCATTTGTGATCCAACTCAGGTTATCACAGATCTGGATATTGATTTTTGAGATCGTCCATATCTTACAGAAGACTCACGAACCCAAACGAAAAGTTGGTTGTATTTCGGTACCCCTGCTTTTTCATCTAGTTAGGCTAGATTAGTAAGCGCTAATTAGCATATCGATTTCCATTAACCTTGCCTTTAAGTCTAAAGTAAATCGCATATCGTATTCTTTGTTGAAAGATAAATCGAGTACAACCAGGCGTCCTGTTGGAGGCAGGGTAGCGTTAGTCTTCACGAAGGGAAGTGGAGCAACTCCTAGGACCGTAAAAGACGCCAGCCAAGGAATCAAGTGAGTAGGTTTCTGCGGGAGCCAAGAGACGTAGGAGCAAAACGGTAGCTGAGTTGCTTGGAGGGTGTGAGTGTAGAAAATACCATCGCCAAATAAGCCTATCCCAATGGCGAGGTCGTATGGATATGAGATAAGTAAAATACACAGAATCACTTAAGGGAATAATCAGCGATATGAAGTGGAAAGAGAATTCAACCCGGCGACGTAATGTCGAGTAAGGCAGAGCGAGTCTTATCTGGGCGAAGGAAACCTGTACGGCCGAGTGGTTGGGAAGTAGGTGAGAAGTGGTTGAGCATTTAAGGATGGACAGAACGGATCTATTGTCAGAGTTGACTGGCTGACTCAGTGGGATCATCGTCAGCAGTGCTTATCCACAGGAAGGAAGCATCGCCGAAGTCTTCGAATTATCTCGAAGACCGCTGAAAGTCACGGGCGGGCGAAAGAGGACAAATAGTGTCAGAATAGGTCGCCATCAATATTAGCTGTAATCCATTGTAACTTCTCCCTATATAAGGCGAGACATCCCCACTGTGGAAGGGGTTGGTGTGATTTCAGTCTGGCTTAGAGAGAGTAAAAGTGATTTACTCCCTTGCTCTCCCTCATCTAGTATTGAAAAGGGAATAATCTAAGTGTAGGAGAAAAGGAGTGTGAGAGTTAAGGTGAGAAATGTAACTTAAACTTCTATTAGTGGAATCCTTGGATATAAGCCTCAAGCATGAGGAAGAACCAAGTAACTCGCTGTCAAAGTATCTCTAACCCTCATCCTTTACCACTTTGATATTGTATGTATGTTTGTATGTTGTTGTATGAGAATTATTGGGTTTGCAGTCAAAGATCTTGCTATGGGATTTTTGACTGTTACATTTTAGCGCTAGAAGAGGTTTTGAACTTGATTTTTCTTAGTTTTTCATGCTGTTTACTTAAGTTTCACCATGATTTTGTGCAAAAGTAGTCTGTTTTGGTAGTAGAGATGTTGTTTGTTTGGATATTTTCATATGATAATGCTATTTTTAGTAAGTTCTGAGTCTCCATGTTAGCAAAAGGGTATTTTTAGCATAGTTTTTTGTTCTCAGCGAGCCTTTCTCCAGAAATGTTTCTATTTATAACAATCGTTTGTTCTGAAGCTGCAATTATGGCTTGTGTTTCGGCCAACTTTGCTGAAGAAGATTAGTAGCATGTTCATCATAGGTCACCCCTGTGTATGTTGGGTATAGTGAGTTATAGTCATTGGTTTCTTATCGCAAACGTAGTTATCTTTAGGATGGTTTTGTTAGCATAATGATTTTGATTCCATCTAAATATATGTCGCCGTACAAATCTTTGATTGACTAGCTAGGGACCAGTCTTTCAAAAGTTATTATGTTTTTAGACCTTGAATAACTTTGAGATATTTCACAATAGTCCTTCCATACCTAACTTAGATCACATGTTCAAGATAGTACAATATTACTGCCATTTTTGTCTTCTGCTAGGTTGTACTTTAAAAAGATTTCCAACTACCTCCACTAACTTATGGGTTTTGGTTAACAGTGTTATCAGCGTAATATTGCTTGGGAGTGCATTTGTCTTGTTCCACAGATTCTCGGTGAATGACGTCTAAAAGCAAGGGCAATCAGCAGAAGCCACCGGCGAAGGACCCGAACCTGGCGAGCGCTACTCAGCATTTTACTAGAAGTAAAGGAACGAGTATGCCACCACCAGTAGGAGCGAGCACTTCTCCCTTGAACGGCGAAGCACTGGAGCAACCTCACGTCCAACAGCCACACATTCCGGGCACAGTGGAAGTAGAGGATGTGACTGAGCAAGATGAGCTAGAAGCGATGGGAGAAACAAATGGTCTCACGCAGCGACAGGGTAAAGGGATTGATGCGAACGTTGTCGGCGAAAACTCAAAGAAAGCCGCTACAGTCAACAGAGCCACCAGCGGTCAGGATACTATCGCAGCGGGAATTCAGAAAACAATCGGCGAAACTCTGGAAAGGCCGATCTCTTCAGGGGGGGAAATGTGGGTTCTAACAGTGCCACGGATACTATGTTGCAAAAAATCATAAAAATGAATGCCCATAACCAAGAACAAATGCAACTTCAAATGAAATTACAGATTGGAAATGATGTTGCAAAGTAACAGAGAGATAATGGAGGAAAACAGAAAACTTTTCTTATCTAGCAGCAGCAGGAGTCTGCCATCGCAATCGTAGCCAACTATTCACTCTAGGAAGAAGGATATGTCTGCTACAACGACGAAGAAAGACTCAGGGAGTGTTAGGTCTGAGAACCAAAAGAAAGGTCCTGAAGGATCAGGCGACAACGAAAACAAAGATGGACTAAATGATGTGGTAAGAGGACAGCTACGACAATTGCGTAAGCAAGTGGAAAATCTTAAAGGATCGTCGAAGGATACCAAGTTGGCGAAGGCAATCGCGGAGGCTAAGAAAACACCATTTCGACAAAACATTCTAACTGACCATATATCAAGGAAATTCTCGATGCCAACTTTCACGTCAAACTTTGATGGGACAGGAAACCCATCTCAACATTTGAAGGTCTACAAGAGGGACATGGTGGCATGGACTACTTGGGATAACATAATGTGTAATCGTTTCCTGCATCTCTCAAGGAGGAAGCTTTGTCATGGTTTGACGGTTTGGAGGAAGACTCGATAGGAAGATTCAAAGACCTACAGGCTTTGTTCTTGTTAACATATATTCACAACAACTGCCAAAGACCTGGGGTTGAAAAGTTGTTCGCTGATAAGAAGAGGCACGGTGAAAGCTGTAAGAACCATACGGAAAGATGGAGAAAACTTTGTATCGAAGTAGGTCCAGGGGTTTCTGACAAAGATAAGATCCGGGCGTATATCAGTGGTATGGAATCGTCAGACCCAATCTTCAAAGCTTTGTACTGGGACACGCCGAAAGATATGAAGACATTGCGTATTAGGCAAAATGAATTTATGGCTTATGAGGAGATCCAACAAGAAGAACTGCGGAAAAAGAAGGAAAAGGCGAAGCAGATTCATTCTATCAACAGTTACTCTCCGGTTGAGCAAGAGGAAATAAAGAGGGAATGGTTGAGATTAGAGCAGCAGCGATTGACGAAAGATCCATCATCGATAGTGGTAGTCCCTATGGTTGAGCAGAGGCAAGTACAACAACATTCTAATGGTAATCAGCAATGGAACTCGACCAAGCGGGATAATTATGAAGGGAGACAAGACAATAGAGGAAGGAACGATGGAAGAAATGGACGTGATACTCGGCGACAAGGCGACAGGAGGCATAATGGTGGTAACAGGAATTTCGGCGAAAGAAAGCCATATCAGCAGGATTTCCAAGATGCCACTCTCCCAAAGCTTCGCGTCTCATATACTGATGCTTGGGGGCAGATTGAGAGTTCACATTGCACAAACGAGATTCGTTATCCTTACAACATGGGAAATCCTAAGTTTCCTTCAGCTAACACTAATGTTTATTGCCGATATCATCAATTCCATGGCCATTCTACTGAAAATTGTGCAGGTGTACAGCGCGAAGTCCATAGGTTCATTCGCCAAGGGAAATTTCAGGAGTTCCTTGAGTTGTCGCCGCCACCGCCAGTAACCCCAATGATGGTACAACCGATCCAAGCTGTCCCTTTGCCAGATGTTTTCCAGGTGACTGTTGAGCGAGATTTGGAGGTATTGGACTGTTTCTCTATCGTGCATTCAAAGATCACCAGAGATGAATTCCACAACAACAATATGTCAAGAGTGCATAAACGAGATAGGTCAGGGAAAGAAATTTGCAGTGTCGTTGTCAAGCCAACACCTCTGAAGGAGTGGATGAAAGCTCCTGTGTGTTTCCGGCGGAAGAAGTTCCAGAGGAAGGGCGAATCCATAATGACCCTTTGGTTTTGACTATTCAGATTGGGAAGTATAACGTCCCTAGAGTACTTGTGGACCCGGGAAGTTCTGTCGACATTCTTTTCAATTCTGCATATCAGGCTATGAAGTGTAAAGATTCGTTGGTAGCCTCGCTAGTGCAGTCGAAATATAACATTTATGGATTCAACTGGATTGCATCTAAGCCTAAAGGCGAAGTCACGCTGAAAGTGGTTACATGTAAGGAATTAACGCTGGACACCACTTTCTGTGTCGTGGATGTGGATTCGCCGTATGTTGCCATTATTGGGAGACCTTGGTTGCATAGTTTGAAGGGAGTTCCGTCTGCCTATCATCAGCGCCTGAGGTTCCCAACACCTAAAGGAATCGCCGAATTTGTGGGAGATCCCGCCGAGGCCGAAGTTTGAAATATTGCTGATGTGGAGATGCGCAAAAATAGGAAGGCGAGGCTGAACGAAAAGAAGAGGCAAGAAAAGGAAATTGTTAAGGACCAAGAAATCAAAAATTTTGTCGCCAACCCCTTACAATACGTTCATTCGGCGCAAGGAAAAACTTAGGGGGAAGCGGCGACAACACCTTCATAGCAATTAAAGGAACCCTCGCCGATGGGAGAGCCAGAACTGCATTTTACAGCAATAGAGGCTACAAGGGACGTGGACATCGGCGAAGTGGGAAACCCGAAGATGGTAAAAGTTGGTACACTATTGACGGAAGAAGAGTCAACACAGTTGGAGGCTTTGTTAAGGGAATATGTGGACGTCTTCGCTTGGAAGATGGACGAGATGCCGGGAATTGATCCAGAAATAGCGCGTCATAGATTGGACATCGACCCAAAGGTCAGACCATTCAAGCAGCGAATACGCAAGCTAGCTCAAGCATATAAAGAAGCGGTTGAGGCTGAAATCGACAACATGAAAGCATCAGGTATCATTAGACTAGTACAATATCCTGAATGGATAGCAAATATGGTGGTGGTACCAGAAGACCAAGGGCGTAGGATTTGCATCGATTTCAGCGACCTCAATAGGGCGTGTCCTAAGAACAGTTTTCCCCTCCCAAGCATTGATCCTGTGGACGCCACTTCTGGTAATGAACTTTTATCCTTCATGGATGGTTATTCAGGATATAACCAGATACCTTTGGCGGTGGAAGATCAGCGGCACACGACATTCTTTTCAACGAAGGGTTTGTTCTGCTACACTAAGATGCCTTTTGGGTTGAAAAACGCCGGGGCAACCTATCAAGAGATGGCTTAGAAAATTTTTGACAAATGAATTGGACAGACCATGGAAGTTTACGTGGACGATATGTTGGTAAAAAGAAAGAAAAAGCAGACCCATGTACAATACTTGAAGGAAATATTCGATCACATGCGCCTTACCAAGTTGAAGATAAACCCGGCCAAATGTGTCTTCGACGTTACCTCAGGTAAATTTCTGGGGTATGTCGTTACAAAAAATGGGGTAGAAGCAGATCAGGCGAAAGTGCAAGCTATCATGGACATGCCTTCTCCGGCGACAGTAAAAGATATCTAGCGTCTTAACGGAACTCTGGTTTCGCTTAATAGATTTATCTCAAGGTTCTCTGACAAGTGCAAACTTTTCTTTAACATGTTGAAGAAGGGAAAAAAATTCACATGGACGGACAATCACGAGGCTGCATTTCAAGGCATTAAAAGATATCTCGCCACATTACCAGTTATTCAGCCACCAGAACCTGGTGAAGAATTAAGAGTCTATCTCGCCGCAACTCCAGGAGCCATCAGCGCAGTGTTGGTAAGAACGAAAGGTGGTGAAACGCCAATATATTACATTAGTAGAACTCTACAAGGAGCTGAAAAGAATTATACCAAACTTGAACAGTTAATCCTAGCACTGGTTTTCGCATCTCAGCGACTTCGCCCATACTTCCATGCTCATCCTATTACTGTCTTGACCAAAACACCAATTGAATCCATCTTGCATAGCTCCCAGAGAGTAGGGAGAATCGCCAAATGGAATACTCAGATTGAGCAGTTCGGCGTAAAGTATGAAATACGTACCGTTTAGCGAACCTAGGTCATCGCCGACTTTCTTGCAGATTTCCCAATAGAAGAAGAAGAGGAGACAGAAGACATACCATTTATGTAGAATGATGCTGACAGTGGCGTGCCAGACCTATTACATAGAAGTCCGGACGGATGGGAAGTATATGTTGATGGATCTGCAAACAGAGAAGGCAAAGGAATTGGAATTGTATTCACTTCGCCGAAAGGGGCAAGGATAGTCCATTCGCTACGGTTGGAATTCCCGGCGACCAACAATGAGGCAGAATATGAGGCGGTGATACATGCCATGCGGTTACTCATAGAGATGAGCATTAGCGATGTTCGACTGACCAGCGATTCACAGCTAGTGATTCGACAAATCTCAGGGCGGTATCAAACAGTCGATCCTTCCCTATAGAAATATCTAAAACTTGCTAGGGAGTACCGCCAGCAGATTCCTGGTATCAAGTTTAGACATATCTGTAGGAAAGATAACAGGCACGCCGATGCATTGGCGTTTATCTCATCAATGAAGAAGAACCCAGAAATTACGTCCATAGCAATCGAGCGAGTGCAGCAGTCCTCAGTAGATGACCGAGAACAAAGAGAAGTGTTGGCGATGGAAACAGAAGACTCGGCGGAGACAGACTGGCGAACACCAATAAGATACTATCTTGATCGTCTTACCACTCCAACAAATAAGACTTTGGCACACCAAGTGATTAGCAGGTCGGCGAATTATGAACTCAGAGATGGGATACTATATCGGAGATCATTTTCAGGACCACTCCTAAGATGTGTAACAAGAGAATAAGGAAAGAAATTGCTAAAGGAAATACATGATGGAGATTGTGGAAATCACAGCGGACAACGGGCGCTCGCTTTAAAAGTAAGAATGCAGGGGTATTACTGGCCATGGATGAATAGTGATGCTAAGAAATATACCCGTCGATGCAGACAATGTCAAATTAATGGAAAAAGGATGAAAGCGTCGGCGACATCTTTAAATTCAGTTCTCATCCCATGGCCATTCGCCAAGTGGGGGTGGATATTATAGGTCCACTTGCCACAGGTTCAGGGCAGAGAAAGTATATCATAGTGGCTACGGATTATTTCACCAAGTGGTGTGAAGCTAAGGCTTTGAGAACAAAATCAGGACAAGAGGTGTACACATTCCTAAGGTAAAACATATTTTGTAGATTTGGCGTTCCAACGGAAATCTGCACTGACAATGGAAAAGAGCTTGTCGGCGATAACATTAGAAATTTACTCGCCACATATAGTGTCAAGTTGGGAAAATCAACCCCGCTATACCCTCAGAGTAACGGACAGGCGGAGGTGACTAATAAAACTATTGGACTGGGCCTGAAGAAGCGAGTGTAGGTGCATGGGAAGTCATGGTGCGAGCATCTGCATAACGTTTTATGGTCATATAGGACAACAGTCAGAGAAGCAGCCGGCGCATCTCCCTTTCTTCTTACTTTCGGTGCAGAGGCAGTACTACCGTCGGAAGTTATCCTTCCCACAACAAAACGAGAAGCCTGGGAAAAGAATTTAAGCACCTATTTGATCCTGGCCAAGCTGGATTATATATATGAGCAACGGTTAATTGCATTAACCCATATGGAGAATTACCACCGCCGACTGTCCAGAGAATATAACAAGAGAGTAATTCCCAGGGAATACCATCCAGGAGACTCGGTGTTGCGAGAAATCCCACCTTCTCAGCGTAAGGGTTGCAGAAAGATGTTGCCAGTATGGGAAGGTCCTTACATCGCCAAGCGAGGGGCATGAGCTGGTGCGTATATATTGATAGATGAGCACAACAAGGAATTGGAGCATCCTTGGAATGCCAAGTTTATCAAGCGATATTATCCTTGAGTCAATGATGTAAAAACTCTGAAGTCTTGGGCGGGCATAATACCCAAGAAATCTTATTAGCTTATGTAAGCAACAACGAATAAGATCCGGGGACGTAGGTTTGTTATTATGCGTCGAACCCCGTTAACAACTCATCGTGTCATTTACATTTCGCCGAGATACTTCTTTTAACACGCTAAAGTACGCAGACAAAGAGCAAATAGCTCCTGACCACAATGGTCTCGCCGAGGCAAAATGCCTTAGACTAAAAAGTCTCAAAAAGCAAATAGCTCCTGACCAAAAAGGTCTTGCCGAGGCAAAATGCCATGGCTAAAAAACCCTTAAGAACTAACAAGTTCATACAAAAACCCTGATCAGGTCACACAAAAATAGCCAAGCGCTAACTACTAAGGCAAAATGCCATGACTAAAAAGTCAGCGAGAGCTAATAGCTTTCGACCTAAAGGGTCTGATTTCGCTAAGGAATGAACCTTGATCTATCCTCTTCAAATGACGAAGCTATGGGTAACATATAGTATAATTCATTGTAAAACCAATCGTGCTACTTGTTGATCTGTAAGGTTTGGCAGAAAAATATAAGAATCCCGGAGACTGGCAACATCCACTATCTAGGCAAACCAAACACTTATATAAGATCGCCGACGGGCACAAGTAGCATAGCGAATGGAGTATGAATTTACTAGCCGGATAACCATACGACATACCAGTTGAATGTGATGATCAACGAAGGGTTATGAAAACATTCCTTGGAACGAAAATGAAATAAAATTAACTTTCCATTAAACAAAACAAAGATGGATACTACAGAGACTTCCTTAAAACAGCATACGGAGAAACACAGGCAAATTTCTTACAAGTAAAAGCAAAAGCCAAAAAGTTGCATTAATCCTCCAAGGGTATGAAAATCCAAGCAAGTCTTGAGTTCACTTGGCGCCGCTTTCTTGGCTTTGGTTCTCATTTTGGTTATCGGCGCCACTCTCTGAAACTTTGGGTTCTTCTGTTACTTCTTCTTGTGGTTGTTCGCCACCCTGTTGTTCTTTTTCTTTTTCTTCTTCTTCTTGTTCTTCTTCTTGCTCTGTTCTTCTTCTGGTTGTTCTTCCTCTTCTTGTTCCTCTTCTTCTCCAGACTCGCTACCTTCATCCTCACTATCGCCGATCTGCTGGGGGGGGGGAGCCTTCTTGCGAATGATGTACTTCTCAGGAACTTTAAGTCCTTGCTTAGGGAATTCTTCATTCACAAAGTTTTGAACGGCGACAAAAGCCAGTTTGAGTAGTTGCCGATCATGCTTCTCCTCTTGGGCCGCCAGCTTCTTCTCGGCCAGATTCAAGTCATTTTGAAGACGATCGCGGAGCTCCCCAATATAGCCAACCTAGCCATCCAGAGCTTTGATCTTATCCTAGCATTGCTTGTTCTCTAAGAGTTTGTTGTTTAGTTCGGAATGGTGGCAGCACAATCCTTGTGGGCATCTAGGGCCTTGTTCAATTTCGCTTCACACTCGTTGTGAGTTAGCAACTTGTCCGCCAGCTTGGAGATGGTATCAGTGCAGTCCTTGTGGTCTTTGACAATCTTCTCATGCTTCTCAGCTCGTCCTTCAGGTGCTTGATTTGATCTGAAAACGAGAAAGGCGTAATAACATTAGAACAGAGGCACAGGAAAGTTACAGCGGCGATATGCCCTAGAAATCTACCTTCTAGCCCCCGCACATGCTGACGAGCGCTTTCCTGAGCACTACTAATAGCGGTAAGTTTGGATTCAAAACTTTGATTATTGCTAGGGCCTAGCATCCTAGTTATCAGGGTCTGCTGGGAGGTCAATTGCTGGTAGTACTCTCTAGCACCGTCGCCATATATCTTGGAGAAATCCTTATGTCGCTGGATCTCAAGTAGAGTTGTTTCTTTCTCGGTGGGAAAGTCATTTCTGCTTGCCACAAGTCATTCACCCGAGTGTGATCAACTATAGCGTCCTCTTTCGCTTTCAGAGCAAGTCTCTCTCGGCGAATAGCTTCATCTCGTTCTCCCACAATACAACCTAGCTCTGAGCGAGCAGCTTTAGCCACACGATCAAGATTTTCGTTAAGTTCGCTAACATCTCGATCAAAATCGAACAACATCCAGCATTGCCGGGCGTTAGCATCAGCGAGTTTGTCGATCTCGATTTCAGCTTGTCGTAGCCTTGATTCGGGGAGCTGTTGGCGACCTTAGAAGGGATGACGTCTAAGGGTCTCGGCGAAAGCAAAATACATGCAGTAGGTAAACAGGAGAATAAAAAATCTACCTTGGAGTTTTTGTTGTGCCTCAGAAGATGCACGTTCCTTCCTTGTAGCAGCAGCCCTCTCATCCTTCAAGTCACGAGAAAGTTGCAGGTTCTCTCTCTCCAACTCGTGGATTCTGTCACCTTGAGCCTCAAAGGTGTCGATCAAACTAAGCACTTGATTATAACCTTGAGGAAAAAAGTAGAACAAGTTGAATACTGAATAGAATGGCGAATGCGTGAAAGAAGTTGAAGTAAAACATCAGAAAGATTACCGCTGTAGCAAGGTTGAAGTGCTGATGAGGAGTCAAGTTGTGAGCCACCGTAGACAATTCAGGAGTCCTTACAAGGCCAGTTGATGAGTATGTCAACATGGTATCATAATACAACGAATTCTCTTTTCCCTCCAGTGTGAGCAGCCGGGAAAACGATTCGGCGAGTTCGTTGACAGATATGCCGGTGTTAAATCTTCTGGGAGGAATGACAGGTTTATTGCCGAGTGGCATATTTTCCAAGGTCAATACCGCTAAGTCAGAAGAAATAGCAGTCGTGTTCTCATCAGGATGATTTCCGTCCTTACCCACACCTTCGATTTCCATGGGAGTAAAGGTAGTCTCCTGATTACCAGAGGAATCGCCGATAGGCTGAGTTTCCATCTCCTCATCAATATTTGATAGTGGTTCCTGCTGAGGAATCTCAGCGTGATCTATGGCGGAAGTCTTTTTCTTGAGTTTAATGGCGATATTCCCAGACTTGGTGGGTAGCTTCGCCGAGGCAGGAACACTTTCGCTAGCAATTGCCCTTGACTCTGAAAGAGGCTTTGCAGGCTGAGGCACGCTGTGAACAGTTGAACCCTTCTGAGGTTCTTGTAAAGATTGTTTCTCTGAAGCACTTTTCAGTCTTTTGCGAAGCTCCTCTTGCTCTTGTTCAGACTCAGTATCCTGCAAAACAAACATCAGTTTCATCATGTACATCAGGCAACAAGCAGAGGTATATATATATTCTAAATCAAGTAGATGCTTGTTACCTGATCTTCAGCTTTTCCTTCTGTTTGTTTTCTCTTCCTGCTCTTGGCGGACTTCTTCGCAGCAGCATCAGGAACTCGTATCTTCAAAAAGTCATAATCTTTAAAGCGAGAATGCTCTTCGACGAAGCTGGTTCTAGCCTTCGTCTTCGCGTCATCAATCCACCCCATTAGCCATGGGCCTTCAACACAGCAGGGACCAGCCACCCTCAGTACTCTTTCGCGCGGTACTGGTCCCTTTCTCTTCTTTCTTATCGGCGGTGCCGAGCATGACATCCTGAGGATCCATTCCACATTTGGTAACGAAGCGGTACTCCCACGACTCTCCTTTGATATTGGAAGGAAAAACGTCATACTTCTTCATGAAATTCTCAACGGTATAGGAGGAAGGCTCAAACAAACCAGTAACAAAACCAGGATAATTGGATCTATTGCTTCGGCGAAGCATCCACTCCATCAAGATGCGAATGGCATTACCTGTAAGCTGGAAGGGGCTTTTTTCAATTCGCATAAGAAGATCCAAAATGAATGGATCGGCGGGATCATAAAGGGGAAGTCGTAGCCCCACTTTAAGTGTATCATAGGCAACCACCGCCCTCTCAAGATGCTGGTCATCTCGACGAAGATCTTCAAGAGTTGTAGGTTTCGACGAGATGATTGTGGAGCAGTGAAAGCCATCAGATCTGGTCAGTTACATGTTAGATAATGGCGTTGGAAAGAAGAACAGCCGGAAAAAGATGAACATACGGAGATGAAAAGTTGATGAGCAGAAGATTGTCACTCAAGGGGAAGGTTTAGAAGTTTACTGTGATGGAAAAGGAATCGAAATAGCTTGGTTTTGGAGGTTGTAGGAGGAGTAAGATGATTGACGACAGCGGTTTCCGGCAAGGTTTAGCAGAGGAGAATTACAGAGCTTGAAGAAGAAGAAGATAAAAACTGAAGGAAAATGGGTTGAAAGAGAAAGGAAAGAACTATTTATAGGAGGAAGAGGTGAACCGGTACTTCAAGTTGCAGGTTAAGAGAAGATCTCGATGCGCGACACGTGGAAGGAATATGGAGTAGTGGAGAACGTGGGCGCGGTATTTTCGGCGATAAGAAAATTTCACCTCCGGCGATCAAAGATCTTGGAGATGAAAGAGGCAAAATGTGAGTGTAGAAAATACCATCGCCAAATAAGCCCATCCCAATGGTTGAGGTCGTATGGATATGAGATAAGTAAAATACACAGAATCACTTAAGGGAATAATCAACGATATGAAGTGGAAAGAGAATTCAACCCAGCGACGTAATGTCGAGTAAGGCAGAGCGAGTCTTATCTGGGCGAAGGAAACCTGTACGGCCGAGTGGTTGGGAAGTAGGTGAGAACTGGTTGAGCATTTAAGGATGGACAGAACGGATCTATTGTCAGAGTTGACTGGCTGACTCAGTGGGATCATCGTCAGCAATGCTTATCCACAGGAAGGAAGCATTGCCGAAGTCTTCGAATTATCGCCAAGAACGTTGAAAGTCACGGGCGGGCGAAAGAGGACAAATAGTGTCAGAAGAGGTCGCCATCAATATTAGTTGTAATCCATTGTAACTTCTCCCTATATAAGGCGAGACATCCCCACTGTGGAAGGGGTTGGTGTGATTTCAGTCTGGCTTAGAGAGAGGAAAAGTGATTTACTCCCTTGCTCTCCCTAATCCAGTATTGAAAAGGGAATAATCTAAGTCTAGGAGAGAAAGAGTCTGAGAGTTAAGGTGAAAAATGTAACTTAAACTTCTATTAGTGGAATCCTTGGATGTAAGCCTCAAGTATGAGGAAGAACCAAGTAACTCGCTGTCAAAGTATCTGTAACCCTCATCCTTTACCGCTTTGATATTGTATGTATGTTTGTATGTTGTTGTATGAGAATTATTGGGTGTGCAGTCAAAGATCTTGCTATGAGATTTTTAACTGTTACAGAGGTTAATTCAGTCTCGATACATACCAGTCCGAAGTCTGATAGTAGGCTAGCGTCTACATTCGCTTAATACTGTGTGTGTTTAAATCTGGACTAGGTCCCGGGGTTTTTCTGCTGGTTGCGGTTTCCTCGTTAATAAAACTTTTGTTGTCTAGCATTACTTTTCCCTTCCGCATTATATTGTCTCTGATCTATATAATCAAGGTATTGCAAGTTTTTTTATTCAATTCTTGAGTGAATCCATTTCTATTGAGATCTACGAGAACTTGTTCTTGTTAAGATTCAGTTCTTGAACAAAGAACTAAACTCGGGTTATTACTTGAATATTGATTTCTGACATCGTTCAAGTAATCTGATCAACTAGGTTCACGAATTCAAAAGTTGGTGGTGTACCTTGATATCCCCTCGTTTTCACTTTCTTAACAATTTATACAGGTATCTCATTCCTGTCAGAATGACATTTGTCTTTTGAAGTCTATATTACAAAAACGCCTTCTCTTGCACTTTAAGCCATGCTTGACCACCTAGTACAA
>JAJJMA010173574.1:0-10386 GCA_023529015.1 Papaver nudicaule
TATAACTCTGATTTATAATTAAAGCACCAAGTAGTACGTTATTACCTAACTGTCGAGATTACTCCAGTTAGAGGTTTGGATATTGATTTTTGAGATCGTCCAAACTCTTTACCATAAGACTCACGAGCCAAAACGAAAAGTTGGTAGTATTTCGGTACCCCTTCTTTTTCAACAACGATCTCATTGTAGTTTTCCACCATAGGTAATTTGTTCCATCAAACTTTGGTGGTACGCTACAAGCTCTTATGCTTTGCTCCATAACTCACAAGCCGCGATAAACGCAGACAATTACGCCTTTAATGTGTTTACCGACTCTGATACCAATTGAAAAAGCAGGGGTACCGAAATACAACCAACTTTTTGTTTGGGCTCGTGAGTCTTATGATAAGATATGGACGATCTCAAAAATCAATATCCAAATCTGATAACCGGAGTGGGATCACAGGTGATCGGTCCAACTCAAGATAAATCTTGGCAAATCCCCTGGATGGATTATGGACCAACTCGACGGTTATTAATAATGTACTTCTTATGTTTGCTTTAATTATATAACCAGAGAATATAATGCGGAAAGTAAAGCACACAAGAAACCAGAGATTTTTTTTAACGAGGAAACTACGACCTGTAGAAAAACCTCGGGACCTCGTTCAGATTGAACACCTCACAATACTAAGTGTCTAGAAACACTAGCCTGCTATAAGACTTCGGTATGGGATGTAACATAGACCAACTCAAGCCCTCAAAGGGAATTGGCTATTATCGCACTCCTTCTCTTAGTCCTCCAATAGTCATTTCTATTACAGGACAAGCAGTTACTGTGGAAGTGGGAGGTGTTATCATTACAGGTATACATGCTGCTTGCTTAACAATTAATAGAAGAGTGTTATGGGAAGAACTTATACAAATTAGTTTGTTGAATAAACCTTGGCTGGTAATTGGAGATTTTAATGCTGTTTTGAAGATTGAAGAGAAGAAAGGAGGACTTCTTCCTCTGTCTATTTCTATGACAGAGTTTAGTGATTGTATTAATTCTTGTGGTCTAATGCAAGCTCCTAAATCTGGTCTTGAATTTACATGGTGTAATAACAGATTGGGTAATAGAAGAATTGTCAGTACTTTGGACAGAGCTTTTTATAATGATAAATGGATTGAGCTTCATGCAAGTTGACAGTATAGAGTTGGTACAAGGAGTGTGTCTGATCATTCGGTATTATTTGGTTCTAATGCAGATATTCCAAAGCCTGCTAACACTCCTTTTAGAGCCCTAAAAGTTTGGATTGGTCATCCTGGTTTCTTGGACATGGTTAAGGAATCTTGGGATGGATATGTGGAGGGTAATGAAGCTTTTCAATATATGTTTAAGTTTAAGAGACTGAAGGCTGATATTAAAAAATGGAATTGGTCTGTTTTTGGAGATGTTAAGACTAAATTAGCTAAAGCAGAGGAAAAAGTTCTACAAACTACCTTGGAATCTGATGCTAATCCTGCTGATGAAGTGTTACAAAAAAATCTTATAGCAGCAATTAGAGAGCAAGAGTGTGCTATCCAACAAAAGAAAGAAATATTGCAGCAGAAAGCAAGAATTCAGTGGCTAAAAGAGGGAGCAGCAAATACTAGATTTTTTCATACTTCTTTGAAAATTAAACAGGCACAAACTTTAATTCAAGAGATTGAAAATGATAATGGAGACTTAGTATCAGATCAAGTTAATATCTCTAGAATTCTAGTGGATTATTATACAAGGAAATTTGAAGCTCAGCCAGTTCAATTCTCTGAGAATATTTTCTCAGCTATTCCTAAGATTGTGGGTGAAGAAGATAATAATTTTCTCTGTCAACCTCCTTCAGCTGATGAGGTTAAGAAAGCAGTATGGGATTTGAATCCAGATAGTGCTCCAGGACCAGATGGCTTTGCAGGATGGTTTTATAGAGCTGTGTGGGAGGTAATTGGTGTTACTTTTACAAGGGCAATTCAGTACTGTTGGTCAAGAAAGTTTGTTCTAAAGGGGATGAATGCAAATTTCTTAAAACTTCTTCCTAAGGTTAAGAATGCAAAACAAGCTAAACATTTTAGACCTATAGGTCTTATGAATTTTGGTTTTAAGGTCTTTACTAAAATAATAACTTCCAGAATGGGTTTGATCATAAATGAGATAATCTCTCCTCAACAATGTGGTTTCATAAAAGGAAGGAATATTCAGCAGCAAATTGTCCTGGCTTCTGAATTGGTGAATGAACTGGACATTAAAAGAAGAGGTGGTAATGTTGGTTTGAAGATAGATATTTCTCAGGCTTATGACTCATTGAGTTGGGAATTCCTTTTTCAAGTCATGAGGTGTTTGGGTTTTAATGAGATCTTTATAGATTGGATACACACTCTTTTGAAGTCTGCAAAAATTTCAGTTCTTGTAAATGGTGGACCTGCTGGATATTTTGGTGTTAGTAGAGGTTTGAGACAGGGAGATCCACTCTCACCTATATTGTTTGTTATTGCTGAAGATTGCCTGAGTAGAATGCTGAATAAAATGGTTATGCAGAATGAGTTAGTTCCAATGGTAAGCAGAAATGGGGTCAATCCAACTCATGTTCTTTTTGCTGATGATGTGTTTTTGTTCTGTAATGGTGGAAAAAGGAATGTCAAGAAGTTGTTAGAGATATTACAGGAGTATCAATCTGCTTCAGGTCAGCTAATAAATAAAGAAAAAAGTAAATGTTTTATAGGTGGAACAAGTGACATAAGAAGACATCAGATTGCTGAATTATGTTCCATACCACTTTCTACCTTCCCTGATAAATATTTGGGAGTTTATTTGGTGCCTGGTACTATTAGAACACATCATGTATGGAGTGTGGTGGAGATGATGCAGGACAAACTAGCAGGATGGAAAGGCAAGTTACTCTCTTTTCAGGAAAGGTTAGTCCTTGTCAAACATGTTCTGTGTAGTATACCAATATACAACATGTCAGTTTATAGGTGGCCAAGAAAATTTCTGAAGACATGTGAGAGAATTATTAGGAATTTTCTTTGGTCTGGAGATCCAGCTGTTAGGAAAGTTGTTACATTGAACTGGGATATTGTTTGTTCTCCAATGGAAGAAGGTGGATTGGGGTTAAGAAAACTGGAAGTTATAAATAAGTCATTACTCATGAAACTTCTTTGGAAAATCCAGTCAGAATCAGATGAATGGGCAAGGTTTTTTCAAGCTAAATTCCAAGATAAGAAAGGAAAATGGATTAAATACTATAAGAAGTCCTCTATTTGGCCATCCTTAAAATGGGTTATGGAAGATGTCACTAATGGAACTAGATGGTTGATTGGGACAGGAGAAGACATCTCTGTTTGGGATGATACATGGGTTAAGGAAAGAGCTCTAAGTGATATATTTCCAGATAATACATATATGATGATGCATAGAGATTTAAAAGTTTCTGATCTGTTGCTGGATGGTGAATGGGTTATACCTGCAGAATTGCTTGACCTTTTGCTAGCAGTGAGTTGCCAGTTGTAGATGGGAGACAAGACAGAAGAATTTGGGCTTACTCTAATACTGGAGTTTTCACAGTTACTTCTGCAGTAGAGAGCATTAGGAAAAATTTCCTAAACTTCAGTGGCCAAGTAAAGTTTGGAATGGAAGTGTTCATCCTAGTATCTCTAGTAATGTGTGGAAGATTGCCAGTGGTGTTGTTTCTACTGATGACAACATGAAGAAGGGGAAATTTAAGCTGGCTTCTAGATGTGTCTTCTGCAAATGCAGTGAAGAAAATATGGAACACCTATTCTGGTACTGCAACTATAGTGAGTTAACCTGGAAATGGTTAGGTGATATGTTTGGTTTTCTTAATCCCAAATCTTTCAGTGACATACTCTCATTCTGTCATAACAAAAGTCCTGCAGTTAAAGAGATTTGGAGAGCTGCTGCAATGATAACTCTGAGAGAGATTTGGTTTCTCAGAAATAAAATGGTTTTTGAGAATGTGGCATTCAATGAAGTGGTTTTGAGGGACATAATCATCAAATTGACAGCAGAAAATGAAGTAAGGATGACAGCATCAATGTGGAATACTGCTTATGATTTGCAGATACTAAAATCTTTTGGAATGAAGTGTAGGAAAGTAAAAGATTTCAGAGTGGTTGAAACATATTTCAAACTGCCACTGGTTCACCAACTCTTACTGTGTTGTGATGGAGCTTCTAAAGGTAACCCTGGTAATGCTGGCTATGGTGTGATGGGTAGGGATTACCTTGGTGGATGTGTTATAGCAATTACTGGAGGTATAGGTACAGCTACTAACTATATGGCAGAAGTGATGGCCATACTCTGTGCTGGTGAGTGGGCAATCCAAAATGAGTTCAGAGATGTGGTTTTTAGAACTGATTCTAAAGCTGCAATGATGGCTTTTATGAATCAAAAGGTGCCATGGTTTGCTCAGACAAGGTGGAATAAGATATGTGACAGTATTGAGAGTTGGAGTTTTGTGCATTCATTTAGAGAAGCTAACTTCTCTGCAGATAGGCTGGCAAAAGAAGGTGGGAAGCTTGGTAAAGGAGTTCAATCTGTTTACACCACTAAACCTTTATTTTTGGTTTCTTTAGAAAATCCTGATAAACCTTATTATAGATTTGTGTATCAGTAATTACTTTTTCTTTCTTTTGTTTTATGGTGGCACTGTGTACACCTTTTTGTTGTTTTGGTGTCTCTACTTTGGTTTTCTTTTTGTAATAACTTTTGTGATAAATAAAATTGTTATTATTGAGGAAAAAAAATATCGCACTCCTTACGTCTCTAGATCCCCCACAGATCGTCACGTACTTGATTCCCCTAGCTGACGTCCATTACAGGCCTAGGAGTTGCTTTAACCGCTGTTAACAGCTTGTGTCAATAATTTCGACTTTGCAAACTCAATTATCAACAGTATGTTTGAACTCTCCTTTTCAGTTTGACATACACAAAGTGATTTCCTTCGGATTGCTCCAGGTCATACGAAAATCTACTTACAAGCGGGGGCTGACAAGTAAACCATGTAAACTATGCCCAACTTGTCTCTACCTCAGTTTCAAAAAGAATCACTTAATAAACTTATACAACTGGAGCTAACTAGGTCTTACAACACCGAGTGCAGCCGTGCGTTGCTTCCTTTCAACATTGTATGTAATGTATCAGTTCTTGAATAGCCTTATTGTAGAAGAGAAGGACTATAGAATAGCAAGAACGTGATCAGGTTACCAAGGTTACAGGTTAATATGATAACAACCACATAGGTATGTTATCTCCTACCTGTGCTTCCCAACTCTCAAGAGAAGTCTTTATAGTCGTAAGGTAAATTCCACAGAGGAACTGCTACCTAATAGAGGTTGACTATACCACAACAAGCTTACACCGAAGTGCAAAGAGTTTACGATCAATTCCACATAGAAACTTCATGTATGCTTGATGCTTGTGGTTTTCGTTCTTTAACCCTCTATTTATAACACTCAATAAGATAGGTTGCTGAGGAATAAAGAAATTAGTTTCATAACCTACAAGTTAGCAAGTGCCCGTGTAAAAAAACTTGTTACTTAGCTTCCACACAAAGAAACCCCTAGATTTATCTCAATTGGAAATCTTTAAAGTGTTTTGTTAGCTCACAAACACTTCAAGATAGAGATCCAACAAACCAGAGATAATCTTTATCTTATTGACACATTGAGATTCGTTAGATGGACCACATAAGATATTTTGATAAGCACAAGTCTAACTAAGAGATAAGGAGTCAAAAATTTAACCCGCGTGATATCCACATGGACGGCTCGGGGACGGCTTCTTCCGGCCAAATTTATCGAATATGTGGTTCACGTACATATACGTGTAAAAATTGATGTTTTGGAACTCAAGAGTGAAATCTGGAGTCACTGTTCACGAACAGGTTCGTGGACGCCGTTGTTTAGAATTTGGGTTTAACTGGATCCGTTGGAAGTTCTGGGTTGGGCCAGTACTTAGACGTGTTATTACGCCCTCAGTTATAATCCACTGGACTCTGCTGTAGAGTACTCCTTTGGAAGCAAACCAATGCAATAGAAAGGTCATCGAATCTATCTCATGTATCTTGTAACCTTAGTATTGTGGGAACGAATACTAACATAACTCATGGTTATGTAGACAAGAATACAAAATCTCAATCGCTATAACACTACTAAAGTAGCCGACTATTTCGAAAGATAGAATAAGTAGAATAGAATAATTTCTATAAAAGTCATAACTCCTACTAACCTTTTGTCGATGAAGAATATTTAATGTCTTCTTTATATGCATTGTCTTCGTCTTCAAGGTCTCTACTATGTTTATATCCCGAATCCGAAATCTAAACTCTAGTAGGCTAAATCAAGAATTGTGTTTTGACACCTAAAACTGACAATCAGCTTGACATACCAACGCTAGTGGGTTTGACCGGACAATGCCCTAACATTTATAATTAAAGTATCGTACTTGGTTGTTGACATTATCTTTCGATATCTTGTATTGACTCCCTTTGTGTGAATCAAACAGTTATGGAAGAGATCTTGTTCTTGAGTCCTTGATTACAGGAACCATTCAAGGTTTGACTTATAGGTTGCCTAAAATAAAAGATTGGTGGTGTACTCGGTACCCTCGTCTTCGTCTTTTCAAATAGAAAGAGAGGTAAATAAGAAGAAGAATTTAGATTTTGCTATGAGATAATTCGTTGATCCTTTAATTAGTTTTCACACTCCATTAATGGCTGCAAGAAGATATATCACTCTCTGTAGATATATCTAGGTTTTTTTTTTTTAATTTGTTCAAATTGATTTTGATTTGAGATCTAATTTTTCGTTACCATTAGCGATGAAATGAAGATTGAAGAGAAGAAAATGATTGAAGATGAAGATTCGAGAATGAATTTGTGAAGAAGAAGAAGATTGAAGAAGAAAAAGATTCGAGAATGGATAAATAAAGAAGAAGTTACAGTACATATCAATACGTACAGACCCAATACATATCATATGTACTGTTAGTACCTGACTTCGATTTTTATTCTACTTCTTCTTGTTTACATCTAGTACATATCATATGTACTGTTAGTACCTGACTTGGATTTTTCTTATACTTCTTCTTGTTTTCACCCAGCACATATCATATGTACTGGATCTAGTACATGTCATATGTATTGTTAGTACCTGACTTGGATTTTTCTTCTACTTCTTCTTGTTTTCACCCACAGTACATAACGATATGTACTGTTAGTCCTGACTTGGATGTTTCTTCTACTTCTTCTTGTTTTCTCCCAGTACATAATGATATGTACTGACCATGTACATAACGATATGTACTCTTAGTACCTTACTTGGATATTCTTTTTACTTTTTCTTGTTTTCACTCAGTACATAAATATGTATTGGGTCCAGTACATATCAATATGTATTGATTACATATTGATATAACTTGTTACTTTAGTACCTGATTTGGTTGATATGTATTGATTTAATGATAATTCTGGAGAATTTTGATGATTTCTTCATTATAGATCTAGGTTTTGATGATTTCTTCATTGTAGATCTAGGTTTTGATGATTTCTTCATTATACATTTAGGTTTTGATGAGTTCGTTATTATAAATCTAGGGTTTTGATTGTTAATGAGTGTGATATAACCCATTCAGTTCGAATCTTTGATCTTCACCGCCGCCATTATTACATACTCTATCTACAGATGAAGAAATACGAGAGATGCAGAGATTTATAGATAGAGAACTGACTATTGCCCACTCATGCAAAGTCGGGGGTAGGCGGGTAATTTTTTACATTTTTGGACCTCCGGTTAACTTCATTCTACAAAAGGACCCTGGATTAAATGGGTTCCGGATTTTTGGGCCATTCAACAAATTTTCTTGTTTTTAAAATGAGTATTAGCAGCGGGAAATCTAAAAACGTGTAGGGTTATGAAAATCTTGACTTTTGACTAGGCGGAAGCCGGGTTTCCGTAAAAAACAAACTTTTAGACAGCAAAAACTCGATTCTTCCCCATTTCTCTTTATTCTCTTTTATCTTCTTCTTCATCCTCTCTTATCACTCAAATATTAACCCCTTTCATGTCATCAAGTTGGAGAATAAATTGAGCCCCAAGATCAAAAGGGTTTGATCTTTAATCAATGTTGGTGTTATAGCTTCAATCAATTTCGAATTTCACCAACTAGTTTTGATAAGGTAAGTAATTTAAAATCTAGTGTTTGAAATTGGATATTTTTGTTTCATCATGATTTTGAACATGTTTGAATGATTGTTTACACTCAAAACAACTTAGTGATGTTATGTGAACATACATATACCAAATACACCGCATGTTAGTTGTAATTTTATCATTGCATTTGATTGAATTGTGGTCGGAATGTCTGAAATATGGATTGAAATATTTGTATGTTAATTTGATCATCCATGTATGCAATTGTAGTTGTGAAATAGTAAGATACATTATTTACATATGTGTATATGCATCGTAAGATTGAGAATGTATCGTATAAGGCCAGTATCATCTAAAGATAATGCCAAGCATGTTATGAAATGTAAAACCAGACAACAAGCTCGGGTGTGAAGTTGTATACAGTTGTTTCTGGTCACTCGGGTGTTAAAAGAGTTGTCAATGGTTATGGAATTGGATCAATATTCAAAATATATTTTTCATCACAAAATGGTGCAAAATTGTCGAGTAGTGTAGTAGAGAGGTGGTGGCATACTATACATACATTTCACTTTCCTGGATTCAAAATTGGGTATACTCCTTGGTATTTCACACAAAATTCACGCGTACCAATTGGAATAGGTAACACAACAATACATTTGGAAGATATTAAAAAAAAAAAGACGGGGAAAAATGGTTACCACCATACATAGACTGTTTGATCAATTTCGTTAACAGGGAAAGAAAAGTAACGGTGAACAAAGAAAAAAGGAAGAATAAGAACAAGCAGATCCAACATACATAGAGGTGACAGATGAAAATAGACCGCATTTAAGGAAGGCGTTATTGAACAAGTACGAAAGATCGAGTACGATCAAAGTATATCTCATGTATATAGATAGTATTCCTAAGAGCCAATGAGAGTGGGAACAAGTTGCTCGGTGGGTTTTAATGTGGGTGGTGGGCAATGTACTCTTCCCAAATAAGAGTGATATTGTTCATAGGAATTGGCTTCGATTATTTGTTGATTTGGACAAGGTCAGCAATTATGATTGGAGTCAAGCCATATTTGCAAGGGGTACTCGACTTTGGATAAAATGGTCACTTATCCAAAGGGTGAACTGGAATGCATCTGGTATTTGATATTGGTACGTAACTATTTTCCTAACAATTAATGTTATTTTGTGGTGTATTTATCCTAAACATTTTATTTGTGTTTTTTGTAGCCTTAATTTTGGGAGTACACACATATAAAAAAGTCCAATATCAATGAAGATGAACATCTTGATTTCTGGCAGCCGGCCGTCTATGTGACAACTCAGATGTATTGAAGGGAAAAGGAACGCATGTTGATGTTAGTGCTTATATTCATTGATTTCTCTATCTCAGGGTGCCGTAATTTGGATGTCGCGGATCAATAGTCAATATAGAGACATGGATATAGCTGCACATGCTAGAAAATTAACCGAAGGGTGTCAGTTGTTTTTTTATCCGGTTTCACGTGAACATGTATTGTACCCAGGAGAACGGTGTGTCCGTCAAGTCCTGGGAGATATAGTGATTTCCATCGATCCACTAGATAATTGGACTGGAGGTGAGGAACTCTAATAATGTCTCGGCCTTGGACACATTCCTTCTCACTTCAACAGAGCACAACACTGGGAGTATGAGGATTATTAGAAGAAAAAACTGTGTTGGAAGATATACTGCCCCTGTTGAGAAGGTTGGGAGCAACTTTGTATTTGGTTCGCAGTATCTGATGATGGAAACAACATGTCTAGTTCAATCCACTTACCCCTCCAGTTAAGTTCAACTCAAAATCCTTTCTTCCTAATGATAGAGATACCTCATGCTCTTATTTGCAACAATGAAGGTATTCTAATGAAAAGAACGATAGGCAACGAGTATATGAAAGAGGCATACCATTTTGATCCTAGTCATGGTACACCGATAAGTATGTATATACATGGTAATTATTTTTTGAATTGCAGAATGTTCTTTATTTTGAAATGCTTATACAATTCATTATACACGAACTGAAAAAGCAGGGGTACCGAAATACAACCAACTTTTCGTTTGGGCTCGTGAGACTTATGGTCAGATCTGGACGATCTCAAAAATCAATATCCAGATCTGTTAACCTGAGTTTGGATCTCAAAGGATCAGTCCAACACAAGACAGGGTCTTGGTAAATCCAATGGATGGATTGAGGACAACGAT
>JAJJMA010173591.1:2067-12692 GCA_023529015.1 Papaver nudicaule
ATTATAACAATTATTAAGAAAAGTGTTAAGGAGACGGTAATGTTGTTCGAACTCGAAGTTCTTTCCTTTCCATCGAGCCCATTCTTTCAATGTCCTAGCCAGAATTTCATCATTGGTATCTTCCTTAAAAATATCTCGGATCAATCCCCCCAAGTGCATAAATTCGTCGACGTTTTTGTGTATTATACTCCATCGCGCCGACAACCCATTTACATCTCCTTCAAATTGAGTACATTGTTCGTCGAAGGATTCTTTAACGTAACTCCACAATAGTCCCCAATTGACCCCAAAACGACTCCCTTTTACTTCAGCCGGTTTTGGATTGTACAACATGAGATATCTACAAAAACAATGATCTTCATGCCACGTAAATGGAGCATAACTTGGTATCTTTCGTGTTGATCGAGGAGGAGATAATGGTTTTCGAGACGCAGGGTAATGATAATAGTATTCATCAACTATTTTCTCAGTGAAGCTCCGATATCGATATCTAGGAGAAGGAGATGCCGGAGGAGGACTATCTTGAATATCTTGTGTTGATCGAGTTCACTGCGGTTTTTGATGATGCACTTGACATTGTAGAAGTGAAAAAAACCAAAAACAAAGATGATTGATTGGGTCTCTTTCCGGATATACAAATGGCTAAGACGTATAACGGATAAGCCGCTGCCAAAGCTTTGACTTCCTTCTCATCCAAAGGCCCCCCTAAGAATTTTTCTTTAGCAAGGGTTCCTTTATACCTTGCCCTCAATTTCACAAGGTTGATCTCCCTCTTCCTTCTTTTGGTTTTTGGATCATTCATGAAGAAATAGTCAATTTCCGCAGGAGTCCAATTAAACAAGTTCTTGCAAAATTCATCAATATTGGTAAAATCGAGTCTCATGGTGTACCCATCGCTGGTGGACTTCCCTCCAATAGAGAGTTCTAGAATATGTAATGCATCGTCGGGAATGATCGCCATCCCCCGAATGTAAACAATATGGTGTCTCTTTCCGGATAATACCTCTCGCAGAATGTCGAAACAGTCTCTACGTCATAGTTCACAACCGAATTCTCTACAGCACCATACAAACCAGAATCTTTAATAATTTTTTTCACCCCCTCACATTCCTTTTCAAAATCCCACTTCCTCATATTAAAATAATTTGTTTGGGCCTAAGAAGACGTGTGGCATTCTTATGATCCTGAAAGATAGAAACAAAATAAGATATATTAACATCTAACCAAAGATATTAAGACAATGAAACACAAAATGAGTTGACATTAACATTACCAAGGTGGAGTAGATGGTACAAGCCCACGAATCCTTGTAACCAAAGAGAACTTTTCCACCATCCGCGGGTAAACCATGAGGTCCTCCCTCTAGCATGAGATGTGGTGCGGGAAGGTGCGCACCACTCTCCCTCGGTTTCTTCTTCACCTTGCCCTTACCCTCAACGACATTACCATTACCCTCATTATCTTTAGGATGTTCAACTTGAACGGCTTTATCATTACCCTCTTTATCTTCTACAAGATCTTCTTCTTCTTCTTCTTTTTCACCCTCTTTGGTGGCTTCATGCTCACCTTCCTTATCACCTTCATCATCAACATCATTGTCACGTTGATTTAGTTCGGGTCGAATATCGTCACCACCGTCTTGATGGTTACTGAAAAAGCAGGGGTACCGAAATACAACCAACTTTTAGTTTGGGCTCGTGAGACTTATGGTCAGATTTGGACGATCTCATAAATCAATATCCAGACCTGTTAACGTGAGTTTGGATCTCAAAGGATCAGTCCGACACAAGACAAGGTCTTGGTAAATCGAATGGATGGATTGGGGACAACGATCAGGTTTATTAATAACGTACTTCTTGTGTTTGCTTTAATTATATAATCAGAGAATATAATACGGAAAGTAAAGCGCACAAGACACTAGAGATTTTTTTAACGAGGAAACTACGACCTGTAGAAAAACCTCGGGACCTCATCCAGATTGAACACCGCACAGTACAAACTGTCTACAAACACCAGCCTACTATAAGACTTCGGTCTGGGATGTAGCAGAGACTAATTCCAGCCCTCCAAACGAACTGGCTACTGTCGCAGTCCTTACGTCTCTAGATCCCCCACAGATCGTCACGCACTTGATTCCCCTAGGTGGCGTCCTTTACAGGCCTAGGAGTTGCTTTAACCGCTGTTAAAGGCTTGTGTCAAGAATTCCGGCTTTGCAACCTCAATTATTAACTGTATGTTTGAACTGTCCTTTATCAGTTTGACATACACAAAGTGACTTCCTTCGGATTGCTCCAGGTCATACGGAAATCTACTTACAAGCGGGGTCTGACAAGTAAACCGAGTAAACTATGCCCAACTTGTCTCTACCTCAGTTGTAAAAAGAATAACTTAAGAAACTTATACAACTGGAGCTAACTAGGTCTTACAACACCGAGTGCAGCCGTGCGTTGCTTCATTTTAACCCTGTGTGTAACGTATTAGTTCTTGAACGCTCCCTTGAATTGCTTCAGGGCCTGGTTCATTCTATCCATGTCGGCTTGAAGCTTGTATACAGCTTTCCTATTTCCCTTAAGGAGCCGACACCTTCCCTGGACATGTCCAGATTTGCCACAGTACTGGCATTTCTTGGAAGGATTTTTTTCCTGAGATTTAGCTTTCTCAGGTACACCTTTGTGGTTTTCATTAGATGGAGGACTGGATCCAGCCATTATGAAAGTACTGTTCTTGGTGTATGTGTTACTATTGAACCCTAATCCATTGGTATTCCCAAAGGATTTTTGACCAAATAACATTGCTGCTACTTTATCTGAGCTACCAGATAGCCTTTGGAGATCATCCTTTAGGGTATCAATTTCTTTATCTTTTAGGGATAAAGTTGAGGAGAGATCATCACTTAATTTCTTAAGTTCTTGATCTTTCAGGAGAAGGGTTTTCTCTACCTTTTCAAGATCAGATTTTAACTGATGTTTTTCTTGAACAAGGTTCTCGCTCTTGTCGATCAACTGATGAATTAAAATGTTTTTCAAATCATCATGTTTAGATCGTTCATCTGAAGTCCCTGCCATTAAAACAGTTTCTCCATGATCTAATTCGAATTCATGCTGGTCAGGCATATCATCGAATCGAGCAGAGAGAGCATTATCCATTTTGAAGTATTCCTTACTAGGGAAAACGTCTTTCATGTGTCCAAAGCCTCGACACTTGAAACATTGCACTTCAGCTAAATCATCCTCATCCCTGTCAAGATTAGGTTTCAAAGCTGGTAAGGGTCTTCTACCCCTGAATTGCCTGTCTCTTCTAGATCTGAGAAGATCTTTCAGCTGTTGTGTAATCAGAGACAGTTCAGTGTCCACTTCTTCATCGTCAGGGTCTTCGCACTCATCAGCCCAAGACGATTTCTGTGGTGAGGAGGTGCACGGAGTGCTCACAGCCTCAAAAGCGATAGATTTGGGGTTATCTTTTCGCTCGTGATCGAATATCTTTAGCTTAGCTACAAGGTCACTTCTTGTTATGTCTAAGCCATGCATCTCCTGGATAGCATGCTTTTTGGATTCGTACCTTGATGGTAACGACCTCAGAATTTTACTCACAATGTCCCTTTCCGGAATAGTTTATCATAGGTGTGACAAGCATTAACTATTTTAGACAATTTGTGATTAAATTCTTCAAAGGTATCATCCTCAAGCATTCTAAGGTTTTCACAGTCAGACATGAGATTTTGAAGTCTAGCTTCTTTCTCTGTTGTATTACCTTCGAATACATTCCTTAATCTTTTCCAAGCCTCGAAAGAGGTTTCACATGTAGCTATGTGATGGAAGATATCAGGTGTAACTGCATGAATGATAGCATTAAGCCCATCATATTTTTGCTTAGCGGCGAGTGTTTCCACATCATCATAAACCGCTATGTCTTTAGGAACAGTTTTACCGTCAACTACAACAGTCGGTGGTATATATTCCTTTACGACATAAACCCAAGTTTTGAAGTCTCGGGCTTGCAAAAACGAAGTCATTGCAGTCTTCCACCATAGGTAATTTGTGCCATCGAACTTTGGTGGTACGTTACAAGCTCTTACGCTTTGATCCATTACTCACAAGCCTAGATAAACACAGACAGTTACGTCTTTAATGTGTTCACCTGCTCTGATACCAACTGAAAAATGAGGGGTACCGAAATACTACCAACTTTTCGTTTTGGCTCGTGAGTCTTATGGTTTAAGTTTGGACGATCTCAAAAATCAATATCCAAACTCTAATAACCGGAGTTGTGATCTTGGTGATCAACTATACAAAGTTGGGACTTTGGAGTTAAACTCTACGGCTATAGGATAACGTACTACTTGGTGCTTTAATTATATTATCAAAGATATAATGCGGAAAGTAAAAGCACACAAGACACCATAGATTTTTTTAACGAGGAAACTGCCTTGCAAAAAAACCTCGGGACCTCGTCCAGATTGAACACCGCCCAGTACAAACTGACTACAAACGCTAGCCTACAATAAGACTTCGGTCTGGGATGTAGCAGAGACCAACTCAAGCCCTCCAAGCGAATTGGCTACTGTCGCCTTCCTTACGTCTCTGGATCCCCCACAGATCGTCACGCACTTGATTCCCCCAGCTGACGTCCTTTACAGGCCTAGGAGTTGCTTTGACCGCTGTCAAAGGCTTGTGTCAGCAATACTGGCTTTGCAACCTAATTATTGACGTATGGTGTAACTGTCCTCTATCAGTTTACCACACACAAGATGACTTCCTTCGGATTGTTAAATCCAGGTCATACGGAAATCTACTTCACAAATCGGGGCTGACTCGCAAACCGAGTAAGCAATGCCAACTTGTCTCTACCTCAGTTATACACGAAGAATCACTTAAGAAACTTGTATAACTAGAGCTAACTAGGTCTTACAACACTGAGTGCAGCCGTGCGTTGCTAACTTTCCAACCTTGTTGAGTAACGTATCAGTTCTTGAATAGTCGTATAGCAGAAGATACGGACTATAGAATAGACAAGAACGTGATCAGGTTACCAAGGTTACAGGTTAATCCGATTTCAACCAAAGATAGTCTCAATCTCCTACCTGTGCTTCCCAACTCTCAAGAGAAGTCTTTATAGTCGTAGGGAGTTCCCAGAGGAGCTGCAACCTATAGAGGATGAATATACCACAGCAAGCATTCACCGAAGTGAAAAGAGTTTACGCTACCTTCCCTAAGGACCTTCACGTATGCTTGATGCTTGCGGTATTTGTCCGTAGACACCTCTATTTATAGCACTCAATAATATAGGTTGCTTTGGAATAAAGCAATCAATTACTTGTCCCACAAGTTAGGGAAACCCTAAACTTGATAACCAAGTAATAGAGATTAATCTCAATTGGAATTCTTTTTAGAGTTATCTGCCAAGTCTTTTGTTAGCTCAAAAAAACTTCAAGATAGAAATCCAACAGAACTGAGATAATCTTATCTTATTGACTCATTGAGGATCGTTAGATGGAACACAAAAGATATTCTGTGATAACCAAGTCCATCTAAGAGATAAAGGAGTTTAGAGTTTGACTCAAGTGAAATTCTGAAAGAATATCCACTAAATCCGACACCAGCAAAGTAACCGACGTTCAGGTTCGCGTACTGGTTCGCGAAATGTTCAGCTACTTCGAACTCAGAAGAAATCCGAGTTTCTGGTTTGCGAACCGGTTCGGGAACCGTCCGCCTGTCAGATTTCGTCAAATCTGGATTCCGCTGGAAGTACTGGGCTGAGCCAGAACTAGACGTGTGTTACGCCCTCAGCTGTGATCCATGGACTCTTTGCTCAAGAGTACTCCTTTAGATTCATCCATATCCAACTAACAGTTTGCAAGCAAACCATTGTAATAGACACATGGCACCGAATCTGTCTCATTCATTCTTGTACTCACAGTATTTGTGGGATCAAACACTGGTCATGACACAAGGTCACGTTACAAAAGAATACGATCTCAATCGCTATTATCACTACTAAAGTAGTCGACTATATTTCGAAAGAATAGATAAAGTAGAATAGAAGAATTTCCATAAAGTCATAACTCCTACTAACCTTTTGTCGATGAAGAATAATTGATGTCTTCTTTGTCTTCACAGTCTTCGTCTTCAAGGTCTCTACTACTTTGTCTATATCCCAATTCCGAAATCTAAACTCTAGTAGGCTAAATCAAGAATTGAGTTTTGACACCTAAAACTGACAACTAGCTTGACATACCAACGCTAGTGGGTTTGACCGAACAATGCCCTAACAATAATCCTTTGAGATTGACCGGGTGTGTAAAGATCCTTCAAAGTTTGTAACATCCATCCATAACTCACAATGTTCTCCTTATCCATAAAACCCCAAGCTATCGTGAAAGTTTGTTTATCCGATGTGTGGCAATTAGTAATGTGCAACAACGACATGTTATACTTTTTTGTCTTGTAATTACAATCCATGAAGAAAATTGGATGGAAGCATCTAGCCAATTGGATCATCTCCAGATGCGCCAAGAAAATACGGGTGACTTTGCACCTACTACGTCCGTCCTCATTGGGTAGTTGCGTTTCTCGACTAACCATTGATATTGTTCCATAACCTCTCTACCATTCCATTCCCCCTCCTCATAGCGGTTCTTTCGCTGTAAATTTGCCTCAAAATAGACATGTTATCTAGATAATCCTCCTTGATCGCCCTTAGAATATTTCTTGGTTTGCTTGCAATCATCGATATTACCTTTGCCTTCTCATGTAGTTTCAACCCACAAATCGAAGAGTGTCCAACAATAGATTTCGGAGTATCATGGTTGTGACAACCATTCTCAACTTTCCGTAGCTTATACACACCCTTGTTCAAAGCTATTACGATCTTGAATGGGAATTTACACTTCCTTGATTTACAACTATAATTCTTCCTCGAACTCGTCTTCACGTACGGTTTATTCTTGGTCCGATGACTATCTTGTGTGCCACTTCTCTCGCAAAAAATTTCCAAATAATCTGTTCTGGAACGTCTTCCAAACATTAACCCGTGGTTAGTTTTGATCACTTTCTTTACGAACCAATACTTTGCTTCCTCCTTAGTGTTCCATGTCTACATGGAGCAAATAACGAACCATTTAATTAGATCACTATACTATAAAAATGTTTGAAAATTATGGATAAAAAACAAGATTGCCTGGCATACCAAGTCAGTTTGGTAGTGTAGAGAAGCATCAAGCCTTATCTGAGACATGACTTCGGGTTGATCGTCGATCGCTTTAACAATCTACAAAACTCATAACAAAGTATGATAACAAAATCGGCTCAATAGGCAACATTTATTTTGAATAGGTGCTTAGTACATTCTATAATGACCGATTCATTATGCCCCAAAATGCTAAAAAATTTCTAAGTTAATAATCGACTCATCTGACACTTAAAAACGATTAAAGGTCGACAAAATGGACATACTCATGTCCATGTTTTCCTACACAGTCGGCTTATGAGCTAACCAAGAACAACCGATTAAACATTTGATAAATTTTTTGAATAAAATATCAATATTTAATCGGTAGTTGAATAAGATACCAATAAGCTGATTCTGGTTCTCCACTTCAAGTTTCCATTAATAAGTTTAATCAGATGATACGATGGTAAACCGATTATGTTTGTTTACTATTGCGGATAAAGAATAAATGGCGTTATACGCCAATTCTGGGTTACGAAGGCGAAGCCCATTAAACAAGATTTCAAGCTACACAAACACCATTTGAGCTCCTTAACACCTATACCTGACTTGTTCAAAGAAGTGCACGGTAGTAATCTTCATGTTCCTTTTCAATACCCTCAATCATGGTTTGGTTGTGGAGTTCTTGTTGCTCTATTAAAAAATCAACATCGGAAAGATCAAACTCTGTATCGGGAGATGTAGATGCATCATATCTTCATCACTATTAGAACTTTCATCATCACTATAAAGTTTCTCCATTTCCTGAAAAGGAGGGGATACACCAATTTTTAATTTCGTGAACGTATGTTGATTGTTTTACTTGAATGATCTCACAAATCAATATTCAAGTAACCTGAGTTGAGTTTTTTTTTTAAGAACCGAATTTGAACAAGAACAAGTTCTCGTTAATCTCAAGGAGATTGATTCACTCAAAGGTTCAATCAATGCATAACAATTGCAATACTTTAATTATATTTGTTAGAGCATTGCTCGGTTGAACCCACTGATATTGCTATCTCTAGTCAGTTGTCAAGTTTAGATGACAAAAACACAATCCTTGATAAGTTTACTCTACAACCTCGGACTAGGATAGTTTTAGGTAATCGAGACGAAGACCGGATCTTACTACTTGATAAATCATAACATTCTCGCTAAAGGTTAGAAAGGTTTTTCCTTTCCATGTTTCGTATTTGCCATTTCTATCATATCAATAGTCTGTGATGTTGTTTATAAGATCCGAAGGTATTCTAGGATTGTTCTTCCTTGCATTTGTCACATCCGTGATAATATGTATAGGTAGAGTATATTGAATTGTATCATGAAATGACCTCAACGGTGAACGCGTTCATGAACGCGTACATGTGTTGCTTATGGCATTCCTGAGAACGAGCGGGTCTGTATAAATGTGTTCATGAACGCGTACATACGAGTTCACTGTTTTCTCCTAAACTCCAATTGAGAGCTCTATGAACGCGTTCATGAATGCGTACATATAAGCCATGGAAAACTTCCAACTTTCATATCTTGAAGTTTTCGGTCTAGGCATGATTAGTTCTCGGACTCGTCATTACTTAGCCCATGGAATTCAACTACTTAATCCACGCGATGTTCAAACATGTTTTGGACCAGAAGTCGCAAACCTTCAATCAAGGTTGAGTCTTCTTTAACTATTAGCCTAGTCCAAAGTTAGAAGAAGATTGAGAATGGGTATTCAAGCTATGGACTTTCCTAGTTCCGGAACTTGCTTGAGCCCTACTAAAGGTTGCTTAACTTTTAAGCAAAGCCTCCCTTGATGATCACTATAAATAGATGACCTTCTGCAAGATACAACTCAATCTTCTACACATCTGTGTATCCTTGCATAAAGGTTGGTCGTCATTTCGAAGTCCTTTTCTTGGACTACGACTATTGAAAGACTTAACTTGAGGATCGTGAAGCACATGTCGGAAGTAAAATTCCTGATCCTGTATCTTGGGTCGATTGAATATTTTCAATCTTATCACGACCAAGTTTTGATAGAAACTTCGTAAGGTAGATCTTGTATCATAAACCCTAGAAGTTTCGTAACGCAGATTCACGAACTAGGTTTAATACTAAGTTCGTCTAGCGTTAGGAGGTAAAGCTGTTTAGGATAGATCAATAGGCCCTATTCAGCAAAACATATTTCCATTAACCTTGACTTTAAGTCTAAAGGAAATCACAATCATATTCTCGTTTAATCACTTGAATACTTTTTGGCGTCATGTTAGAGACAGGGTAGCGCTAGTCTTCACAAAGGGAAGTAGAGAAACTCCTAGGCCTGTAAAGGACGTCAGCTAGGGGAATCAAGTACGTAGGTTTCTGCGGGAGCCAAGAGACATAGGAGTACAATGGTAGATGAATTGCTTGTAGGATTAATTCAGTCTCGATACATTCTAGTCCGAAGTCTGAGAGTAAGCTAGCGTCTGTATACCGTTCATACTAAGGGTGTTCACATCTGGACGAGGTCCCGGGGTTTTTCTGCTCGGTTTGCAGTTTCCTCGTTAACAAAATTCTGGTGTCTTGCATTACTTTTCCCTTCCATATTATATTGTCTCTGATCTATATAATAAAAGTAATTGCAAGTTTGTTGATTCATAACCTTTGAGTGAATCCATCTCTGTTGAGATCTACAAGAACCACGTTCTTGTTAGGGTTCGGTTCTCTGAACTATACTCAGGTTGTTGTTTGAATATTGATTTGTTAGATCGTTCAAACAACCGTAATCAACTAGGCTCACGAAATTTAAAAGTTGGTGGTGTATCTCGGTATCCCCTCTTTTTCAATATTGATTAGAGATAATATAATGCGGAAGGTAGAAGTAATGTAAGACACCATAAGTTTTGTTAACGAGGAAACTGCAACCATCAGAAAAAAACCCCGGGACCTAGTCCAAATTTGAACACACACAGTATTAAGCTATTTTCATCCTTCGATTTGATCAAGGCGAATCCTCTCACGACCATTAGGTTTATACCAATGGGTTAGAAGAAGGTAGAGTTGAACCTCAAAGCAATCCTATGGACTTTTCTAAGTTTGAAACTTGCATAAGCCCTACTCAAGGTTACTTAACTTTTAAGCAAAGCCTCCATTGACGATCAATATAAATAGATGACCTCCTGCAAGATACAAACCAATCCTCTTCACATCTGTATATCCTTGCATAAAGGTTGGTCGTCATCTCGAAGCCCTTTTTCTTGGACTACAACTATTTCAAATACTTCACTTGAGGACTGTGAAGCACAGTGTGTGAGTATGAAATCTGCATAAGTACTTCATACCCGATAACCAATAGATCTAAACAAATATTAAGATAGCATAGACAGTATTTGATCATGTGAGAGTGCGAAAATAATAAGAACAACATCGAGGACAATGCCTAAGAGAATATGCAAGAT
>JAJJMA010173609.1:0-10689 GCA_023529015.1 Papaver nudicaule
TGATGGTCTTCTCGCCAAAATGGAAGTGCATAGAATCTGTCTCCGCATAATACCTTTCAACGAAGGCAGAAACAAGTGGTTTGTCATATCCAATGGTGGAAGTACTGGCAATGGCAGGATACAACCCCGAGTTCTTGACGATCTCTACCACTTGAGGGGCTTCACCGCTAGCTAACCACGCCTCCAAAGCTTTAGGATTCTCAGGGCGTTCACCTACCCTTTCCAAGGGACACATATCCATCTTTCCCGCCTCCGATGGGTGTTTGAGAAGACGTATTGCATCCCCGTGGTCACTACACCATATTTGGGGGGTAGCAACGGTGCTCATCTGTTGCGAAAAGTGTTAGAAACGGGGGCCGGCCGTTGCTATTCATGGTGTGACGAATTTTAGCAACGGTAATGTTGCCGTTGCGTCTCTCGGTTAGCAACGGATCTAGCAACGGAGCAGTTCGGCCGTTGATTTTGCCCGCAACGGAAAATTTTCCGTTGCTTAATTTGCCCGCAACGGCCTTTTAACCGTTTCAAATTTTAATCAGCAACGGCTTATTTACCGTTTCGGATATTTTTACTAGCAACGGCTTATTGCCGTTTCTAAATTTTTACCAAAGTCAAAAAAAAAGACCAGATCAAAGAAGACCAAGCTTGACTTTGACCTGGTCAAAACAGCTCAGTCAGACTTTGACCTGGTCAAAACAGCTGACACCAATTTCATATTTCCCCCAAGTACACAGTTCTACAACTATACAAACATTCATACATTCACATATTCATTCATTCATAGATAGTTCATTCATTCAAAGATATTCATAGACATTTCAAAAAATTCTGACACTTGGCCAAAATCAATATTCCATACACTTACAAAAATTTCTTACTCTAGTTTTCTTGTTCTTACACTTAGTAAAATTTTAGATACTAGAGAACACCCTAACCTTGGGTTTTGTTATATGAGCAGGGCAGTACTGGTGCATTATGGTCTCAAAGTTGAGCCTCCACCGGTTAGCAACACACTGACTTACCAATCTGCAAGAAAAACAACAATTCCATAGCATCAAAGTAGTTACTATCAGCCATAATTTATTAACCTATCAAAAAAATTGACTGCTGCAACATCATCATCTAAACTGTAAACATAATGGCGATACTTTGTCTTTTGAATGACTGTCTACAAGTACCTAACCACATTATCTTATTCTTACTATAACCCATTTTGAATGAAAAGGAGAAGACAAACTCACATTCAATATCCCTTGCACTTTCTAATGCCTTGCAGTATGGATTGTCAATAAAATATGAAGTTTCTTTCATATTAGTGGTTATTGACTCACTCGTCGTAACACATTTCCGATAATGAGTGAGTACAAGCAAGACAAGTAGACTGTTGTCTGCCAATGGATTTCTTGAACCTTGAACGCTTGAGCTATTGAAGTAACGGAAGGGCAACAATACAAGATTTGCTGCAAGCCAAAGAAAAGAAGAAGGCAAAACGGGCATAAGTAATCACTTTTTAGTAGAAAAGATACTCCACTGTCACAGCAATAGCTTAAAGGCATGGAAGAAATAAGCAAGACATGAAGTTAGACCTGTGCCCAATTTAGCAAACAATGTGTAACAGTAAGACTATACATGCAGGACATACAATGATGTTGAGTTGGTAACGAATATGGTTAGTTACAGGTGAGGTGATTGTCTACAAACTGAAGTTTCAGAAATCAACTTGACAATTAATATATCAAATTTTGGTGGAGCAAATACTGAAACATGAAGAGAATAAAACTCTGAAAAACAGATACGAGGAATTACTTATTCTAATTAGCAGATACACTTATACTAATCCAATCTCTTAAAACAAATGTAACAATGTCTCCAGTTAAATAATCTATGAACTTAACATATACGTGTTTATGATTGAACAATGAAAATTTGATGCTAACGCAATGAATTTCTAGCAGATGTGAACATCAGTATACATGGACACCTTACCTGCTGCAGAACTAACTTTCTGAAGGACACCAGTCTGCCCTTCTTCAGAAAAGACAGAGTAAGGTGCACCGTTTAGGGGAACTTGAGGTCGTGTTATATAATTCAGAAGTAGTTTACGAACTACCAAACCAACCAAAGAACTGTCCTGCTTAAAAAAAAGTAACTCTGTCAAAATAACAGCTTAATTTTTGCAGTGCATAAGAAAATCGAAATCACTTGTTAGTCACCTGAACCACAGCTGCGTCAATAAACGGATGTACATCAGTTGGCCCTGGAGTAGGTCCAGAACAAAGCTGGCTTAACATAGCCACGAGCATAAAGTTCAACACTTCATGATGCAGATGGAATGTGTGAGAACTTGCAATGAAAATACAACCAAGAAATTAGAAGCTATGTTGGTTCTAAGTAACTTACAGCAGCAGAAGTTGCGCGTATCTCCCTGTAAGCTTCCACTTCATCAGGAAACGCTTCTTCCAGTTCCTCCAAAATATGTCGACGCAGACCTTGTGTTCATAAAGAAAGTACCAATTAAGTTATCACCACATCAAACTATCCTAGAACTTCTTTTTTTTTTGCTCACCCTATTTTGAATGAAAACAAAAGCTAGCAAAAACAAGAAAGCCAGCCCATAAACACGAAAACAAAAGCTTCTGCACCACTCCCGGCCCAACTCAAGGAAAGGGCTAAATACAACAAAAAAACAAGTGCAGAAACTAACCACTAAACAAAACTACTTACAAAACCAACATAGCTTCTATCAGGCATCTCAACTTATATAAAAAAACTGGGTCTACCTATATGTTGAGTAACACTGCCTAAAGCTAATCTGAAACCCTTTTTCGCAAGCAAATCTGCAGAGAAGTTGATCTCTCTGAAGCAATGCCTCCAATGGACCTCAGACAAAGCATTACAAGCCTTCTGCCATCTTGTTAAAATAAACCAAGGGACTGAACCATTTCTGAAGTCAGTTATAACTATCCTAAAACTCAATATCATGGATACTTGATCTATCATTCTCCTGGTGTCTACTGTGTCTGCACACAATAAAATGGACTAATTTCCGATATGTCTGCTTTCATAGTTCTTAACTAAGTTTCTCAAACAACCATTACTTCCTCCTTTTTCAAAAGCCTACTACTTACAACACTACCCATATCATCATAAAGCAAAACCCGAATCAAAACAAAATCAAACAAGTATGTTATACAGTGAAATTAATTGATATAATCCGATAAAACAAAACCTAAATTGTTCAGTCTTACCTTGTTGCCGTGAACTCCTAGAGATCTGTCTTGATAAACGGACATACCTAAAATCAAAATCAAGAGAACCCGAAATCGATATCAACAAAGCCCCAACGAAACCCTAAATCTAAAAAATGGATCTGAACAAGAAACAAGAAGTAAAATCAAAAAAATACAGAAATCAAAACAAAGAAAAAACATAGAAACTCACAAATCTGGTCCAAATCTAGGGTTTGTAGCAGTAAAGAACTAAATGATGATGATTGAGTTGATTCGGTTAAAATAGATCTTAAGATCGATTTCAATATCTTCGCGAGATCGATTCAGAGATGATAGTAGCAGAAGAAGAAGATGGTGATTTAGTTTCTGGGTGGTGGGGGTGTTGGCGGTGGTTAAGGTTTAAATCCAGAGAAGAAAACCTGAGAAGAAAACGAGAGCTCTAGAAAGAGGACGAAGAAGAATGATTGTGGCTGAGGGGGAGGTTGGTTAAATCGATGGAATGGAAGGATAAGGTTTGGCACACATTCATCCCACACACTTCGTAACTAGGGCGGAAAAACAACTCTAGTGATATTTATTTGGGCATAAAAATCCTAAAAAGTGTGGGGAGGTGTTTTTGCCCGCACGCGTACACGGCACACGCAAAAAAAACAGCAACGGAAATTCGCAAAGGAAAACCTTCTGTTTCGGAATTCCGCAACGGCCCAAGCCCGTTACTATACCGCAACGGCAGCATTACCGTTGCTACTCAGTGTTGCTATTCGCCAAATATGGTGTAGTGGGTCCTACAAAACGTTGATATGTTTTGTAACATGAAATGGAGTTATGTTGGATGAATAAATGAAGAAAAATAGAACTAAATGAGATACTTACGATGGTTCTGTAGACGATATTGGCCCAAGTACCCACATAGCCCCATAAGACGTCCATATTATCCAAAGGTGCACCTAGCTCCTCGTCGGGAAACATCTGCTCTTCGGTTGGCATGTAACTCCTCATTTGTTTCTTAGCCTTCTTTTCTTCAGCCCCCTGTTGTCCACCCTCTTCTTGTATTGGTTGTTGTGGTTGTTGTGTTGGTTGTTCAGGTTGTCCAGGTGCCTCCACGACAGTCGATTCTTCACCCGCTGGTTGTTGAACAATTGGCCCTTCTTCTTGTGTCTCTTCACCTGCATCAGTTGGATCTTGTTCTTGTGTTTCTTCAACTTCAGGTACTGATGTTTCAGAGTTGGGTTGATCAACATCAAGCTGCATAGCAGTACCTTTACGACTGGCCGCACTCAAAGGTGCACCACCCTCTCGACGGGGAGCCAATCTAACTTTGGTGGCGGCAGGATCTGCAACAGGATCATGTCTCTTCTTCTTCACAACCTCCTTATTCTTAGCCAGTGGTGTGTTTGAAGACATGCTTTCCCTACAACACAAAACAAGAAACAAATTAACAGTTACACAGACAACAATCGGTTCAAATAACATCAAAGATAAACAGATTAGAAACACAAGGAAACAAAACGTTGGACATTTGTGAAAATATAAACCGATTATATATTCGTATTTATATCAATCGACTTTATTAAGTGTTTATAAACAACGATTATGGAGTCACAAGAAAATCAAGATTTGTCTACTACATTAATCGGCTCACAAAAACAACAACATAAAACGATTGAGAAAGGAAAAAATAAACGGTGAACATGTTTATGAACATTAAACGATTAAATTCTGCCTCAAACCAGTCGGTTTATTCATATGGAAACAATCAACGATTAAGGCTAAGAAACTTTGGGAGTTTTTTAGCCTGAAATTTTTTGTCAATCGGCGTACATAAGACAATATATATAACGAATAACAACTGATATCGGCTTACGGAAAACAAAAGATGAAACGATTATGGCATAATTCTTTCGTTGATTATTCATGCGAAATTGTAACGATTGTTCC
Organism: Papaver nudicaule; assembly: GCA_023529015.1. Classification (NCBI taxonomy): domain Eukaryota; kingdom Viridiplantae; phylum Streptophyta; class Magnoliopsida; order Ranunculales; family Papaveraceae; genus Papaver; species Papaver nudicaule. Next base: position 5,166 of record JAJJMA010173609.1, read on the forward strand.
ATGGAATTCGAAAAGGCTAATTTCTAAATTTTAGAGGGAAATCGGTTTATGTTCAATTGAATATAGAACGATGGAAAATAATCGTTTTAAAATCATACAAATATACAACGATTGTTGTTCCGCTGTAGTTTCAGAAGATGAACACGATGAACAATCGTTGGATTTTTATACTAACATAGAACGATTCTGGGTAACAGTTGCGAACTGTCGGGTTGAAAATCATCAAATTGGAGTGAAAAATCAACCAAATTTCAAATGCAATACCTCATTCTCGTCAACAGGGGTGGGCTCTTCTTCTTCCGCTTCTCTTTAAGAGCTTGTAATTCTTCTGCACTCGCTCTCTTCGTAATCGGCGTCGACGAAGAAATTTCGTAAACTTTGTCTACGTCGATTCCTGATTCTTTGAACTCTCTAGGATTCGGTCCTTTGTTCTTCTTTCGTTCCATCGGGTTTTATAGAATTAATCGTAATTTTTTTTTGGAAATCGTCGATTAATCGACGATGTTTTGGTTTTGAAAAGAAATGAAAATGAAGTAGAAGAAGAAGAGAGAATCGGTTTTGGTTGAAATGAAATTTGGTTTAACTTTTTGGGTTTTAATTAGAGAAATTACTGTGGGGGCATTTGGGTATTTTTGCCAATTTTTAGTTATCCCATAACCACCTCTAAAGGATAGGTATAAAATTTTATGGGGCCAACCCCTCTCTCATGGGGCCAAATTTAATTAGGGTTGTTTTAGGCTAGCCAACCTCTCTCATGGGGCCAAATTTAATTAGGGTTGTTTTAGGCTAATTAACTTGGTTAAGAATATAAAGATTAAGGCAGCTGACCACCTCTACTCCACTTGATAATTTCATTCTTATGTAAACATGTCAAGTGTACTTCCGAGCAGTGGAATAGCTTAATACAGTACCCCTACGACCAGCCGTATAATGAGGCTTCCCCGGTCTTCCATAATAGATCTCAACCCTATATGTGGAGTTTGAAGTCAAAAATATATATAATATCCTTCTAGAATCATAGAGGAAAATTGATCACTACCATTTAATTAATTCTTTAATGCCTTTTTCCCATGTAAATATGCACAACTTGGACACGATCGACACATAAAAATAATCAATTGTCCGGTATCGAGAACTAAGCATTGGCCATATCTTGAAGGTTAATAGGGCGCCATAAATGGCGAGTTTGCATCCAGTCTTTGGTCAAACATAGTACTATACATTAAAAAAGATGTGTCCACTGTACTCCACACAGTGTACCACTGGTACTACTACTACACAACCCAAAATGCCTAAACCTTGTCTATATAAGTTAACAACACTTGGATATCATTTTCAATCACTTCGCCTATGTTGATTCATAACCATTTCTTATTTTCTCTAATGCTCCAATGCTCGCCTTACAATCAACATAGTACCAACTAAAATTGAAGGGAGTAAAAAATCCATGCAACAAATAAACTTAAACTGTATCAAAAACTAACTATGTTGAACTTCCTCCCCCAACCTGTACTCTTGGGAGGCAGTCATGTAATCTGGAGACCATGATGAACTGAGATGGTTATTACTGGATACCATCAGGATTAATTAATAGCTAGCGTTACAGACAACTAGCTAATGGGTTCAGCAAGATGCTTCATTTAACCATTTGAATCCTACCGAATATACTCCCTCCGTCCAAGTTTACTTGAGACAAAGATATCATATTTATTAAATGCCAACTTCTACAATCTCTGTCAAACATAGTGCTAGGCTAAAAACATACTGTACTTCACTCAATCACTTCTGCCTTTGTTGAAACCACATTTCGAAAGCTGTTAAAAATTCTTTAGCAACAAAAGACATGAAAGAATCAGAGTAGTCTAAGAATGAAGAAGAAAGGTAAAATTGAATAGAAGATGATAGTCTAGTTATTACAGAACATAGCAGCACTTATATAGTGTGCTGACACACTCAATACCGACATAACCGAAACCGTTACAGTTACATTTAATACACTGACTAGTCAAGACATATTGACTAAGTCATAACTAAGACATATATCCTAATAAGACACATACTTAGCTTACCTAGTTGGCTAAAAAAGCCTCTTACGTGCATTCCCCTGCAAATACATTTACCATTACAAGATCAAAGATTTATTGCTTATCACGACGTCTATGCATATATAGAAGTGAAAATGCCTCTTACGTACCCCTAGCATTCCCCCAAATAGATTGACCACATCAAAATCTAAGATTTAGATCGATTTGAGACGCCTAACTTGGTTAAGAATACAAAGATTAAGGCAAATGGCTAATCTTAGATTTTTCTGTCCAAGGATGAACTCCACTCTGATCGAGGACCACCTCTACTCCACTTGATAATTTCATTCCTATGTAAACATGTCAAGTGGAATATCTTAATACAGTACCCCTGCGATCAGCCGTATAATGAGGCTTCCCCGGTCTTCCGTAGTAGATCACTCAAAATATCTAATCTCAACCCTAAATGTGGAGTTTGAAGTCAAAAAAATATATAACATCCTTGCAGAATCATAGAGGAAAATTGATCACCGCCATTTAATTACTCCCCCGTTCCAGTTTAGATGTCATATTAGGGTTTGATATAGTCGCTTTATACTTGCTAAAATTGATGTTTTTCTACAAAATTTTTGTATTTTAATTTGGAAACGTAGCATAGAAGATAAAATGTTGGGGTGTTATTGAAAATTTTGTGGAAAAACATCAAATTTAGTAAGTTTATGGCGACTATATCAAAACTCTAATATGCCATCTAAACTGAAACGGAGGGAGTATTTTTTTAATGCTTTTTTTCTAAGTAAATATGCACAACTTGGACACGACACATAAAAATAATCAATTGTCCATTATCAACTTGAACCAAGTATTGACCATATCGGCACCATAAATGGCGAGTTTGCATCCAGTCTTTGGTCAAAGAGAGTACTATACATTAAAAAAGATGTGTCCACTGTACTCCACACAGTGTACCACTGGTACTGCTAAACAACCCAAAATGCCAAAACCTTGTCTATATAAGTTAACAACACTTTTCTGCCTATGTTGATTCATAACCATCTCTTATTTTCTCTAATGGCATTCAAAGCCAACATAAAAATCAGCTCCCTTCTTGTCCTAATCTGTTTCTTAACCTTTTTCTTGCATACCACAACACAAGCATGTCATAGAACTGATAGACTAGCTCTACTTGATTTCAAGAGTAAGATCACTGAAGATGTTAATATGTTGCAAACATGGAATCAATCCACTGATTGTTGCATCGAATGGGAAGGTGTTGCCTGCGATCGTCATGGTCGTGTCGTAAGAGTTGAACGTGTGGGCTATTTTGATGAGGAACCCTGGATGGATACGTACATCAACGGAACAATCTCTCCTTCATTAGGTAAACTCAAGTTTCTCCGCTATTTAGACCTCAGTGGGCACTTTTATTTACATGGAACTATCCCTTTGGAGCTTGGAAAGTTGTCTCACCTTACTACTCTTTACCTTCATTCGAACAACCTTGAGGGTTCAATTCCTGCCTCATTTCAAAATCTTCGCAAACTCGAAAATTTGTTCCTGAGTAATAATCGTTTATCAGGTACAATTCCCACCAATATGTTTCAACATATGGTTTATCTTTCACAACTTTTTATAGATAGTAATCGGTTATCCGGTAGAATCCCTTCATCCATTGATAAACTAGTTTCATTGGAATTCTTTCAATTCCAACAAAATAACTTCACAGGTAGTATACCAAGTACAATTGGTTCTCTTAAGAAGTTGGTTTATTTAGACTTAACTGAAAACCAGATGTCTGGTAGCATTCCTGCATCTATTGGAGAATTATCCAAATTACAACAGCTCGATCTCAGTCGGAATAGTCTTAGTGGTAGTATACCAAGTACAATAAGTTCTCTTAAGAAGTTGGCTTATTTAAACTTGGCTGATAACCAGATTTCAGGTAGCATCCCTGCATCTATTGGAGAATTATTCAAATTAGAACGGCTCGTTCTCAGTCGGAATAGGCTTAGTGGTAATATACCTGCATCTATTGGTAGTATTACCGCACTCCAGTATTTATATGCACAAAACAACCGTCTTACGGGTAAGATCCCTTCACTAGTTAATGCCACAACACTAAGATTTCTAGATATGTCATACAACCCACTGAGTCTAGTGAACATACCAAGTTGGATCTCCAAAATGAATCACCTTTGGGAACTAAAGTTAGCTCGGACAGGGTTAACTGGCAAACTCCCGCAATGGTTATCTTCAACAAGTCTATCGTATCTTGATTTATCAAGTAACAAGTTAGCCGGAGCATTGCCAGCATGGATAGGAAAAATGACAAACTTAAATTATTTTAATATATCAAACAATGGTTTCCATTCAGATATACCTATTGAGTTCAAGAAGCTTTCAGATTTAAGAGAACTTGATCTTCATTCCAACAACTTCACAGGAGGATTAAGCTCGATTTTTCCAAAAGATGGTAACTTGTTTAGTTACAATTTCGTCGATCTTTCTTACAATATGTTTGTTGGTCGTATAGATAATATTGGAAACCTCGGAGGTATGGATTTACTTAACACATTAGATCTATCTAATAACCATTTAAGTGGATCCATACCGAAATCTCTTGCGAAATTTCTGAATATTCTGAAGCTTGAAAAGAACAGGTTTACTGGTAGTATACCTTCAGAAGTAATAAACTTGGAGAAACTCGTAGAGTTTGATGTGTCCTACAACAAGTTGACAGGGAAAATTCCTCCTCATAAGACAAGATTTCCTGCTTCTTCTTTTCAGGGCAACTCTGGCCTCTGTGGCTCCCCACTTCCTCCTTGTAAAACTGCATAGTGTCATGCAGATATCTTCTTTGTATCTTTGTGAAAGTTATGTTCTTTAGCTTATAATAAATGTAAAAGCAAGAACGCGTTAAATTTATATTTTTGTTTTGGCTAATTTAAGTGAGATTCTGAAAAACTAGCATTATATTACATACTTCGTATTCAACCAAGCATGACGAATTTGATAAAGAGTTGTAGCAATTGATGATAAGATAAGAAGTGTTTATCAACCTTCCCGTAAGTCAATAAGGCCTTCACTGTCTCTATCAATTGATCAGCTCTTGTTACCAAAAATTTACCAAATTGGCAGGACCTGTCTGCCTAGAACTCTTGTAGAGAGGGCTACAGACAACCGAAGTGGCAAGCATTAGTTCATGCCCCAATGCCTGCCACGCAATCAACATAGGACAAACTAAAAATTGAAGGGAGTAAAAACTCGATGCGACCATAATGGATTCAGAAAGCTAGCTAATGGGTTCAGCGAGATGATTGGTTTAACCATTTGAATCCAACAAATTTGATTAGAGATGTTAGAAAGGCAGCAAAGAAGAGGAAAAGTGTTGAAATGAAGGACTGAAGTGATTGTGAAGACAACACCATCACTTTTAACCACCAACCTTAATCAATTAACAGACAAAACTCATCATGATGATTTACGAACCCGAACTTGGC
>JAJJMA010173613.1:3621-21676 GCA_023529015.1 Papaver nudicaule
ATCGGCTCATATTCAGTTTTGTATGTGCCGATTGTAGAGTACAGGAGGCTTTCAATCTCTTAGTAACTCTAGTCGGCACATATTCAGTTTAGTATTTGCCGATTGTATATAATCAGTGCTTATCGTTGTATATATTAGACGATTTTGGTATCTAACTTCCTTCTCCAATTTTGTAGATTGTTGTACGGCTCGAAGATCAACCCGAAGCCGTGTCTAAGCTACTGCCTGATACTTCTTCCCACTATCAAACTGACTTGGTATGCAACAACATAATCTTGATTTTTCATCCTTCATTTGAAAACAATTTCTATAAGTATAGTGATCTAATTGCTTTTTGGTTTTCTCCGTGAAGACATGGAACACTAAGGAGGAAGCAAAGGCTTGGTTCGTAGAGAAAGGCAAGAAGCTGAACCAATGTCTAGTGTTTGGCAAACGTTCAAACATAAATCGCTTGGAAATTGTTTGCGAACGAAGTGGCGCCCCAACAAGTCATTGGAGCAAGTCTAAACCATATGTGCAAAAGAGTGAGAATTGTGAGTATAAATGTAAATCAAGGAAGTGTCATTGCCCATTCAAGATCATAGTAGGTCACAGCTATGCAAAAGGGTATTTCCTACGTAGGGTAGAGAACGGTCATCACAACCATGATACTCCTCATTCTCTTATTGGACACTCTTCCGTTTGTGGGTTGAAACCCCATGAGAAGGAAAAGGTGAGGTCGGTGATTGCAAGCCGGCCAATCGATATCCTAAGGGCGATAAAGGTGGATGATCCAGGGAACTTGTCTATTTTGAGGCAAATTTACACTGAAAGAGCCGCACAAAGGAAAGGGTCATGGAATGGTAGAGAGATTATGGAACAATGTGAATGGCTAGTCGAAAAACACAACTACACAATGAGGAAGCAAGTCGTTAATGACAAAGTGGGATTGGCGACGACGTCGATGATGATGGAGATTGTGGTTTCCATGTTGCTTCGGAGCAAATAGGGCATATGGGATTGGCGGTGAGCTAACTCAATGCCAATATTTAAGGCAGAAGATGGCGGTGACACTAGTGCAACACAAGGAGTTCTATATTTCGATGATGTTGGAAGGAAACAAGGAAGAAAAAGAAGAACGTTTTAGGAACTTGGTTACTCGCGTACAAGGCCCGGAGAGGGGAGCACCAACTTTGCGTAGGCATTGGATGTTGATGCCCCAATGTGGGCATCTCTTGGCGGATGCTCTTATCTGCGTTGTTCATTACTTTGGTGAGGGCACAAATATGACATTCACACCAAAGGAAGCAAGGTGCGGTGGAGCGCTAAGGGATAAAAGAATTGTTATAGTCAACATCAACAAGATCCATTTTGTCGGTCTAAGGTTAAAAGAAGATTGTCCATTACCTCCGCTTTGTAGGTTTTCTTATTGGCCGGGGTTCACCAACAATGATTCTGCAAAATGGTTGGAGAAATACGAGCCTAACATAAAACGATGGAATGAATTATCCGGGATTGACCCAAAGGAGCGTGTAATGGTTGACTTGGATCCATATGTGGTAGACCTGGCCTAGTATTAAGTTTGGTTTTGTGAAGGGATTGTCTTATTTTGGAGCTTTCATATGTTGTATTTTGCATTTTGAACAATGATTAATGTATATATGAAAGTGTTTCGGTTTAACATTAGCATGTTTGAAAGTTCTGTGCTATACATTCGGCGTATATTTAACTTATACAAGGCCGATTATCAGGTATAATCCTGATAATCGGCCTTAATCGGTTTTTCCAAATACAATCATCTGCCGATTTTACACAAACATAAAAAAGGAAAATTCAAATGTACAAAATCGGTGAATGTATATATATTTATACGTCGATTAAGAAGTTACAGGAAAAACCAATTTCAAGTAAACTTAATCGTTCACAAAATTAATGAATATACGCCGATTGTGAAGTTACAGGAAAAAACCAATTTCAAGTAAACTTAATCGTTCACAAAATTAATGAATATACGCCGATTGTGAAGTTACAGGAAAAAACCAATTTCAAGTAAACTTAATCGGTCACAAAATTTATATATATACGCCGATTGTGAAGTTTGAGTGGGAAAATCCAATTTCAAGTAAAAGCGATCGGCGTATAAATTCTTAATGGTAAACCGATTTACGCAGACAGAAGAAGTAAGTAGTAGAACATAACATTCATCCATAGATCAAGTCTTAAACTGAAACACGTAATCCAAACAACATGTCTTAAAACAAGAACAAGAACAAGAACAACAACAAGTTTTAAAACAAGAACACCAACAAGTCTTTAAACCACCTAAAGTTCTAACTACTTAGACATTTCATGGTCATCACCACAAGTATCTAACGACGGCGCTTAGCTGGGAAACCAGGAGGATGGTCGAGATCATCTTCAGCAGCAGCAAAGGCGACAGCAAACCTGGCAGCAGCAGCAGCCTTACGAGCTTCATCTGCAGCATCCAGTTCTTCACGCAGCTTCACAGCATTCTCCATTTCCTTCCAGTCAGCTTCCTCTCTGCGGAACTCCTCGATCTTCTCAAGCCGTTCAGTACAATAGTCAATCAGCTCGTGAATTTCCACCTCAGCCAAATGCTTGACGAGACGAACACACTCTTCGAGAAACGTCTCATGACATGGAGTACGTTTGACTTGTCGCACTCTTTCCAGATCTCGGGGTTTGATCCTCTCATCATCCATTTCTGTAGCACCAAATCGGCATATATTTTAAACATTGTAAACCGATTATCAAAAGCAACATGCACAATCGTTGAATAACATATATAATATAAAATGACAAACTGTGTATGACTACAGAATCGGTGGACATAGTGTTTTGCATAAACCGATTAAACCCATCAAAACAGTCGGTACATATAGTAAACAACCTACGCCGATAATCAAACAATCGGTGGAAATATTATATATAATAAACCGATTACTCTATGTATTAAGCCACGTAACTGAACTGATGAGGTCATCAATAATCGGTTCATATATATCACTACATCTAACGTTTATTCTTCTTAAAAACCATAATCGTTCAATCTATAGGCAGTTATCCACCGATTACAAAACTACGTAACTTGCATGGAATTTTACATGAAGTGCTGATGATCAATAATCGGTTCATATATATCACTACATCTAACGTTTGTTCATATTAAAAACATAATCGGTATATATGTGATAAAACAGAAAACGATTGTTGCTAGTGAAGATGAACAATCGTTGGATATGTTGTTTCGGATCCAACGATTCTGGTATTATCAGCAGAAAAAATTGCCGAAAAATCAGAGTTTCATGCAACCAAATCACGTATAATAAGCAACTAACATACTAAAAACGATTGAGATAAGATTACACACCTTTAACGAAGTTTCCGGCTTGATTCTCGAGTGGGCGGATTCGAAATTTTTGTTTTTGTTTTTGTTTTTGTTTTTGTTTGAGAGTGAAATGATTTTGGTTTTGGAAAGTGTTTGGGTTTAAATATTTTAGGGTTTTTGGATTAAGGTTAAGTTTACTATTTGGGGTGGGATTAGTTAGTATGATTAATTAGTAGTGAAGGGTAATATAGTATATTCCACCCCTGTGAAGACATCCCATAACAACTCACCCTAGATGGGTTTAAATTTCTATGGGGCCAAATACTCATGAATGGGGCCAAATTTAATTAGGCTAATTTGAGAATGGGGTGGCTGAATATTTTTTTTGGGGGTGGCTAAATATTTTTTTTGGGAATTTAGGCTACCAAAGTAGCGTTTTTGAATTTTTTTTGGGGGGCTACAGCCACCCGAAGGCCCCCCAGTTCCGTCCCCGACTCTATATATCCCTCGTGTAAGCAAGTTTCTCGCATTTGTATAAAAAGATGGGAAATGGCTTTCAACCACTTTCATCTAGAAATAGATTTCAATAATCACCATCATCAACTGGTAAGATATCTTATGACTGCATTCTAATGTGAGAAATTAAGACATTGGAGAAAACTAAAAACTTTGTGATCCGGGAGGGGTCTATTTATCTTTTTGAGTTGTTGTTGGACTTCATTCAGCACTATTTTAGTAGTTTAGCTTCTGAATATGAGAGCAAAATGGGTTTATAATTCTTGATTTGTTTCTAGATACTCCTTTCAATTCTACTGCTTTTTGCAGTTTTTGTGAATTCGAACTTTTTTAATCTAAACTTTTCTAAATTAAAAAGGTTGGTTATTGGTGCTTATATGGATATGATGTACTCCAACGATGATATAGTGACCGTCCTCATGTCCCATTTGTGAAGCAAAGGAGGAGATTGAATTTGAGTGGCTATATCATTAGGATATGGAAAACGCAAAAGTTAGAGGCCCCACAAATTTGATCTTTCTCAACCGGGACATAAGGACGGTCAGGTAATCATTTTTGGATGCACAAAATTGGTCTGGAGGACCAATTTTGTGTACAACTTTATGTAATGGACAGCCAAAAGCTGAACTTGTTTTATTACCCGAGAAGTTGAAAGATACTTTTGAAAAAGACGGCATCTATAAGATACCAAAAAAATACTGTTTAAAAAGACATTACATATAAACAGTTACCTAAAATACCCCTTTCATTGTATTTAGACATTTATAAACTACAAAAACTAAAAAATGAAATTGCCCAGACACTACCCAATTCCCAGATACTTCATATTGTTGCTTCCTGCTAATCTCCCCAACATACTCGCCCAGATATGCGCCCAGATTATTATAAGGGTTAAAAGAAGCATAGAGACCTTGCCTTGCTTTCATTTTCACCAACTCCATGCAATAAATTGACAGATCCAAATGGAATTCCTGCAGTAAAAAATATTTATAAAATTATGTTTACTTTGCGACAGTTACAAGAACAATCTGATGCAATGGGATTTTGCAGCAAGACACATAATGTTAATATACAAGATCCACATTATCGACACCACAAATTTAAGTAACCCAACTGTATTCAATAAAGTACAGCTACAAAAAATAAAAAGAGACATATTCAACACGATACACAGCAAAAAATGACAAGATAAACTATAGATCAAGGCAAATCACTCTGTTTCCACAATAAAAGATCTAATAAGCTCTACCTGTAGGAGTGTCAAATGCTGGTAACAGTCTTTGGGCTAAATCTTCAGATAAGTGGAGTAGCTCATTGTTGTACGATGGAACTTTCATTCCCTAAATAGAAGGACACCAAAGAGTTCATGAGACTTTTAACACTAAAGCCAGAAAGAAGCAGCAGATCATCATCACATTTGCAAAAACACATATTGAGTGGCCATATGAAGTTATAATCATTAATCATTATGTTTGGTAGTTGTACGACAAGTACAAATATAGCACATACCGTTGCATAATCACTAGCGATAAGATGCGCTGAAAGCAAGCCTCCAAGTATCATGATTGTCGTCTCAAACACTGATACAGTTTTATTCTGCAAAAGGCACAAAGAAAGAAAATGAAACCTTTCAGAATGACTTAAACACATATATTATTAAAATTAACCTTCTTCAGTTAAGCAAATCATAATAAGAAAAGGGAAATGGTTATTTCTAGCAAACCAGACTAGAAAAGAGTACCATAATGAACTACAAAGCTGGTCACTACACTTGACATTTACACCAGAATAGGATTAAAGTATCCTTATGATAATTTCTTAGGAGAGTAAATGGTACATAATATGACCTAATCGGTCTCAGTAACTTTTCTTCGATGCAGTTTCATTTTATTAAACTGGTGTAGTGCATATTCTGAAAGGTAAAAACATCCTTTCAGAAGGGGAAGAGTTCCAACAGTGAAACTAGATAGCCTTCTAAACTAGATAGTTGCAATACTAGCTGCTCCAATATGGTAGTCAAGCATCAATTGTGTAAAAACAAGAAACGCAGTAAGCTCATTGAAAGCCACATACGTGTACAAATACGCTCCACAAACAACAGCAGGCAATCTTGAAGCCAACTCAGCATAACACAACACATTGAGCACACACGCACCTCCCGCAAATATAAAACTAATTGTAACCCCTGTATTTTAAGAGATAATACACAGGTCAGAAGTCAGGATTCCCAGTACATAAAACTTCAGACCGACAATGAATTCAGCAAGAATTCACCAACAGAAAATGCTAGAGAAACACAAATCCCCATCGGGCTAAATAACTGAAAACTTCATTCTAGCTGCTACATCAGCTGGTACAACAACTTAGGACCATATTCATTATGTTCCTCGAGTGCTTTTTTAAGATGCAAGTTTTACGCAATGGCGGCACCAGGAAGCAAGCATAGGCACGAGGCAAATGTCCTCACCCACTCAAACAAATGTTACAATCAAACAGAAATGCCAGAGGAACCCAAATCGCCATCCCTCAAAACTCTAAATCAAATAAATTCATACAAGTGTAAATAAAACTGATAAAACCCAGGTACAAGTGTCTGTATAACTGGTTATACCTGGGTATTAGTGGTTATGATGCTAGGTATTAGTGGTTATGTAACTTCAAGAGTACCTGGGTATAACTGGTTATACCCAGATAAAACACTGATAAAACCCAGGTATAACTGGGGTAATTGCAGGAATTAAACAATTTGCAGGAATTAAACACTGATAAAACCCAGGTATAAGTAGTGACTAATACACGGAAAAAAAATCCAATCAGATCCGTCATCATTTGTAACTCCAAGAATCAAACAATACAAAGCAAATGCAAATCAATCCACAGATTCATCAGAAAGGAACTAATACACACCAGATTTGACTAAATCTAACACAAATCGAAACCCAGGTACTAACTACACACAGATTATTTAAGTGATTGGTACTCAGGTATCAATGGTAAAAACAATATTTTTGTACCCAGGTATCAGTGGTGCCAACACTGATAGTACCCACGTATAAGTGTTGACAATACTGATAATACCCATGTATAAGTGGTGATAATTCTACAATAAATCATTTGAATACACCAAAATCAAAATCAAACTTTTATGATATACATATCCAAAATTAAGCAAAACCAGAATCAATTGAAAAACCCCAATTTTCTTCTACCCAAATTGGAAAAAAAATAAAAATAAAAAAACAAGCAAAGAAACCCAATTTGATAAATGCACAAATAAAATTCGAAACAACTTCAATCATCTCCCTACAAAACCTAATACAGAAGAAGGAACAATAAGCCTCCATATCAATCAAGAAGCAATAATCATAGCTTAAGCTCTAAATCCGTAATAGAATCTATTGACTGATAAACTCCAAATTCCTTACATAACTCAAATCAGAAAACCCCTAATTTTGTCTCACCATAAATCTAGACAATAAATTTAACCTTAGTAACTTACAAATCCTTAAATTAATCTAGCAAAACTTATATCTAAATCATAAATTATACAAGCTAATTTATCTTTTGAGATTTAGAGAGAGATAGTACCGAAAAATGGTAGCGTCGGATTGGGATTTGTTAAGATCTTCGATCTGTATAGCGAAACAGATTGTAGCATCAGAAAATGACCAAAGATGGAGAGACCTGGAAGCAAGAGGCGCCATCAAGTGGAACGACAATAAAATTAAAGAAACCTACCAGATCTGGTGGTGGTGTTGCTGTTTTATGGATACGGTGGTGGCGTTTCTGTTTGTGGTGGTGAATATGGTGGTGTTGCTGTTGGAGATGACGATGGTGCTGTGGTTGTTGGTTGTGATGATGGATACGGCGGTGTTGTTTGTGGTGGTGGTGGTGGTGTTGCTGTTTGTGGTGGTGATGGACCGATGATGTTGCTGTTTCTGGTTTAGAAGATGGAGATGGAGGTGGAGATGGTGGGAGGAAGAAGGAGATGAAGCCCTGGTCGATATACTCGAGAAGGAGGAAGAAATCGTAGGGGTAATTTTGTCTTGCAGTAGTGACGTGTCTCGTTTGGGTATTAGATAAAGTCTCACTTTTTACCGTCCTCTAGGACCTGGCCGCTCCATTTCATTAAATTTCTCTTTTTGGATGTGCTTAAAAGCGTTGTGGTTGTATCACTTCGCTATAGGTTATTAAAAGTGGTACAAATTTACAGGGAAAAAGTTTACTACACTGACTCTAACACGAAACTAATTGAACTTTTTGTATTTTATTGAAATTTTACCTACCTAAATTTGGCCCCATGAAAAAATAATTCCGGCGGATGTTGTATAGTAAAATCGGAAAACCCCTTATAAAATAAGACCGTTTTACCCTTTCTCAATTAGTTGATTAGTTAGTTAATTCTGTTTATAGTTAAGTTAGTTTGATTAAAGTTAAGCTATATAGTTAGTAGAAAATCATTTGAGTGTGTTTATAGTTGTAGAGAAGAAAGAGAAAAGGGTGGGAAAACTTTGAAAAACTAGGGTTTTTGTGAAAATGGTAAAAGAATACACCGATGATGAAGCCTCTAGTAGTGATGAAGATGTTGATGAATCACCAAATGAGTTTGATCTTGATTATGTGAGGGAGCAAGAATACATTCACAACCAAAACCTTCGTGAGAAGCTCGAGAGGAGGGAAATGATGATTATTATCATGAAGTTCCGCAAAATAATGAGGTATAGGTGTTACGCAACTCGAATGGTGTTTGTCTAGCTTGAAATGCAGCTTGAAATCTTGTTTGAATGGAAAAAGATCAAAAATTTTCCTCGGGTTTAGCCTTCGAAACCCAGAATCGTTGTAGGATCATCCTCTCACATTAGACTCCCCTAGTTTATCCAAGATCCGCAGTTGTCTAACCAGGAGGCTGGTGGCAGATTTGTTGGCCTTGGATTTAGGACAAAAGCTAAAGGAATGTGTTGACATCTCATTGAACGAGGGTCTTGATGGGTATACAAAAATGAATGATCACGGAGTCGTTCGTGTCGCCTAGTCCTGATATTGTAAGACCAAATGAATTTCCCGCAACCGAGCATTACTACATTGTGGTCAAATGGTTTGAAACCTAAAACATGGAAGAATTTCTCGAAAAAATACCTTTGCAAAGATTCATCAGTGCTAATAGATGAAGAGTTGTTATACCACACATTTTCCATTTCTCTTAGCATGCCCAAAATGTGGAATCCTTGTGTAGTGTAACAAATGCAGAGCCGTAGCATGACCTAGACGAACTAGGTAGCCGCCTAAGGCCCCCAAATGCAAAGGTCCCCCAAAAGTAATTTCCATATGATAGATAGATTACAAAGCCAGACTAAAGCACAAAAAAGGAAAAGACCATATTAAAGACTAAAAGAACCAATTAAAAGTAAAAGATAAATGATTTTTTTTTCCTTTTACCTAGTTCATGTCGGTTTTGTTATTTTCTTAGTCAGGATTTAGTTTTTCTTCTCCAATTTCAAAAATCAAGAGCATATAGAAATTAATTAAGTGATCAACAACGTATAATAGTATACTTTTTGTATCATATTACGATATTTTTTTTTTGTTTTTTTTGTTTTTTTTGTTTTTTTTTTTGTTTTTTTTTTTGTTTTGCTTCTACAACCCCCATTTCAGTATTTTCGCCTAGAGCCCCCAAAGTAGCTGGTACGGCCCTGAACAAATGCCACTCCTCCTCCTTGGATTTAGAAAACTGAAAGAGAAGCCATTCTTATGATGAGAAGATACAAATCCTGAATGTGCATCAGGATACATAAATGTAAACATTCTTCTCAATTCGTCATTAAGGTTTTCTTCTGGTGGGGTATAATCTCGAGCATGAGCAACTAATGCCCCTGGGAGTGAATTGTTGAGTTTATACCAGTTGTTAATGAAATCAGGATCCGAAAGAACTGAAAGCCATACCTTTGAAACACATCTGAGTCTGTAGACTGATTCTAAAGGAAGATAAAGAAATATTTCAAACCAAACGTCTTTTGTTGATTTGAATTCCTCTATTCCGTTTTCTGGTTTCAACTTCCCAATTCTTCTGTTTTGACTTTTGAGTTTTCCTCCTGCGAACTAACTGAAGTAGAAGAAGACCCAGAGTTTTAATTTTCTTAATAGTGATTGTCATTGATCCCTAGAAGATGAAAAGAAAAAAGGGTTTTGTGAATTTGGGATTTTGTTCTTCCAGAAGTGAATTAGGGATTTTATTCTTCTAGAAGAGAACAAGGAAAATCATCAACCAATAGCTAGAAGAAACTGAGTTTAAATAAAATTTGTAAGCCCTAGTACTTCTGGATCTAGAGAAAGGATCAAGAAACTGAAGAAGAAGAAGAAGAAGAAGAAAAGGGAAGGGAAGACGACACTTCCATATTTAGTATAGGGAGAGAATTGGAAGAAAGATAAGATATTTCCAGAAGCGGGAAATTGTAGATCGGAATCCAAACTAGTTTTTTTTTTAGCTTAAGAATTCATTTGACGTCCGGTAGAGGGGTGTTGCAGACTTCGCAGGTGATGTAGGTAAAAGGAGAAGTACGACTAGTTATGATATGAGGTCATCTTCAGTGAGTTGGAACCCACGAAATTTGGTAAAAATGTCCACAACAGAAGAGGAGTACGTAGCAATGACGGAAGCGAGCAAGAAGTTGGTATGGTTACGAGGTTTTATCTCTTAAGGGAAGGATTGTTGAAGCTCAAGAAGATTCTTGATTTAAAGAATCTGGCGGACATGTTTACCAAGGGAACTACATGGAAAAAATTAGTCTCTCAGAATGAGAATCTGGGAGGGGAGCCGCATCGACAAGCAGGAAGTCGTTTAGTACCGACAAATCCAAATTGTGAAGAGAATCAAGGCAAGGAAGTTACTCAATAAATCTCCAAGGTGGGAGATTGTTGTGTATTTAAGACTTATGGAGAGATTAGGAAGACATGAAGTCAATCCCAACAAGAGAAGAAGTCCAAAGTTGAGTTTTGGGCTTTAGACCACAGTTTTATAGGCCTTAGCCCACGCTTTTACTGCGCAGAATGTGGCTAAAAGCCTGGACGAGTTTACTTGGTTGTTAATCTATCTTAAGTCGGTTTCCTTTACTTTCTCCCTAAGTTTTGAGTTTCCTAGATCTAGGAGAAACCCTAAAACGTGATTCCTATATAAGGATGTATAGGGGGTTGGGAGAGGTTATGAGATGAATGTATGAGAGTTAGAGAAACCTTGTTTCCTAGCCTTTAAGAGAAAAATCTAGGGTTAGGGTTTCGTGGTTGAGTGCAAATATCGGTGAGGAGTAAGATACAAGGTACGTCTCGGGATTGCTACGGTGTAACCTAGACGTTGCTGGAACTCCCACAAAGTTGTTCTTATGTTTGTAATTGGTTCGTTGATAGTGGATTTGAGTTGGTGCGGCTCGAAGTGGATGTAAGCAATATCATACACGTTATATGATATTGAAGAACCAATATAAATCTTGTGTGTCTTGTGAGTTGATTTACTTTCTCGTTCTTTATTATCTTTTATGCTTGGTTTACTCATTATTCACCATAATATCTCAAGATTCTAGGGTTTCCGCAATTGTCAGCATCTCTTACTGACAACTAGGTTTTATAGCTCCGTTTTAGAGCGGCTAAATTCCTCACATATGCAACACATGCCACTTCTCCTCTGCGAATACCCAAGCACTCAAAGTCTCTTTATTTGTGTCAATTACTCCTAAGCAGATTAACCCTTCCGCCTCACCAAGACACCGATTGAAAGCAAAGCTAATATCCTTTCTTTCAGGATCCCAGAATTCTTCTAAGAGGTCATGGTCAGGCAAATCGTATAGCTTACATGTATGACCATCATTTTTTTGGCTGAGATTGTAAGCTATCATTTTGTTTTTCCCTTCAATCCAATATAGAATTCCTTTATTGTTGACCATGGCACTGGTATATGGAGAGAACTGCCAAGTTACAGCTTCAGGGCACAAAACCTGGTAGACATTCCATACACCCACTTCAGAAGAAAATATTTCAACCTTGAATACTTTGGAACTTTTTTCATATTCTAGTATACGAATCACTTTGTAACCGGCTGAAGTGTTGCACACGAAAGCAGCGACGCACCAAAATTGCTCCTTGCCCTCGGGCAGGAATGACAACAAGACACGTTTCTGGGTAAGTGGATTACATACATAAAGATACTGCCTCCAATTAAATTCTGATATACAAAGAACCAATCCATTGCTTGCACCTAAAACGACTGAACTATCATCATCTGAGCCAAGTTGATTCAAGAACTTAAAAGAAAATCCTTGATGACTAGAAAACAATTTGGAATGCGAATGAAGATAGGCAAACGCTATTTGTTTATTGTAACTACTGTGAAATAGTGTCCATGGGGATGGGGTATTGATTTGAATCCACTGGTTAATAAAACTAAGTTCAGAGAGAAGAGAAAGCCATACCTTGGATACACATTTGAATTTGTAAATGGATTTCATAGGGAGATATAAACATATCTCATACCAGATCATCTGCTAAATTCATAAGTTTTAGGATTTTGTTGATGATTTTGATGGACGATGAAGAACCAGAAGAAGATGCCATTACGTTTCGTGTTCGCTCAAACACTAAAGGGCAGTGATTTTACCTGGCAAATTTGGGGGCGAGCCCAAATTTAATAGGGGCGAAGGCGAATCCAAAATAGGGTCACAATGAAGTAAAGAGGTCATCCCATATGGAATATATTTTTTTAAATACAAAACAACCCTTCATTAGTAGAAATTAATGATATGATTAGATGTTAACTAAATTTGATTAACAAAATTTTGGAGGGAAAATTAGTGAAAAATGATTATGTTTAGGATAAAAAATTGTATAATTATTGTTGAGAGAGAGAGAGGGAAGTGAAGAAAAAGAAGGAGGTTTTGGAGGGAGGGAAAAAGGTGATTTTTCATCAAAAATGGGTCATTTGGGAACTCAAATCGATGTGGGTGAATCTTCAAACGGTAGAGATCAACCTCAATTTAGTCTCATCACGAAAGAAATGAAAATGGTAATGTTGCATGATCCACGAATTTTAAATGATGAAGAACGGAAAGCTCTTGCTTATGAAGATCCTATGGAGGGAAAAGAAGACCAAGAACACTCACATGATGAATCCACTGATGAAGACAATGAGGTATGCTTTCTAAAATGACATTTTCGTGTGTTGAATCAATGGGAATGCAAGAACTATTGAAACCCAGGACGAACAATCGTCAAGCAATATGTCCAAAATTTGACGATATTCATGAAATCGTCACACAACACATGACGAGCTTGCCGAGTCTGTGTAAAAACACACTCAGAGATGATAACTCGTCATGGTGCAGCAATAACCTTGACGAGTTTGTAGCATGGGAAAGAGAACGTACTATTTTCTTCGGTAAGTCGTCGAGGTTTTAGGTAAAATCTTGACGATTCTGGGTAAGAGAAATCCATTGATCTGGTTGAAAAACTCAGTAACTCGTCAAGGTGGTCGTATAACATATGACGACACAACCCTACTTATGACTAAATCGTCATGCAGATATCAAACCTATGACGATTTTTTATGTTACATTTCCAACAATTGTTTGGTTTGCAGGACTCTGGTGATGACGATGGAGTGATAATCCGTCACATCCATCACCACGGTTTCAAAGGAGCTAACCCAAAAAGAAGTAATTGCCCATGGGATGCGGATGAGGATATGGATCTTGTGAAGAGCTTCATTCCTATCTATCATGAACGAACCAAAGAAAATATTCAATGTTTTGGAAGAGAGTGAAGCAAATATACAAAGGACGCACCTCGAATACTAGACGTCACAATTGGGTTCAGTTGGCTAATAGATTCGCCCACATAAAGTCGCATATCCGTGAGCATTATATAGTCCTTAATATGGTCCAAGAGACACAGGAGGACGGTGATAGGCCGATTGACGTGGTGAGTAGCTCAACATGCTTTCGGGATAGTATTTCATCACTAGATATACACATGCGCACTAACTTAATTTGTGCTAATTACAGATCAGAGAATTTGTGTACGTTTGGGATGAGCGTAATGGCGATAGCGAGTACTGTTATAAGGAGCACAATACAAAGCTAAAGAAAAAAGCTCCTAAGTTCGTTAAGGGAGTGTTATTTGATGATGAAGAAATGGCTTACTAGCTTATTATGCAATCGTTGTTAACCACTTTTTGAATACTAGAGAGGGTAATATGTTTTGTGAATTGTGCTTATGAAGTGAGCTCCCTTATGTCCCAACATTTTGCGGGTTTTGAACCTATATGGTAAATCGGCATGGTTTATGCCTAAAGTGCCGACACTAAAGAAAATATGTATACACTGTAACTGTGAACTTATCGTCATGGTTTAACATACTACCGTGACGACTCAGTTTGTAATTTTCAAAAAATTTGACCGTTGGGGTCTTGTTCTATAAAAGAAACTCATCTCCAACACAACTTACCTCAAACTTCTTTTCTTCTCATTGTTGCAAAATACCAAAACAAGTTTCTTGTTCATTTGAAGGTGACAAATGGCCGGATATGGTGATGGAGTATGGGAAGAGAGCGAGGATGTAGAGCTTGTCAAATCATTCGTTAGGGCATTCATTGAAAGACCATATGAAATGTACTCTATGTTTTGGAAGAGGGTTAAGGAATTCTTAGAACAACACTACGGCAATTATAACCGGCGCAAATGGACACATCTTGCTTTCCGCTTCGAACGTATCAAAAGGGATATCATCGGGTATAACAAGATTGTGGAAATCGTTAACGAACACTACCCTCAATCTTCTCGCAAATTCAAGGTGAGTAGTTATCTAGTTTATTAAAATTTGCTAACGAAATTTTGTGTATGTTAATCTAACATGTCACTCATTCACCTCTAGAAAGAAAGAATCAATGCCCTATGGGAAATTCGTAATGGTGAACGTGCGTGGATGTTCGGGAAGTGTTTGAAAGTGTTGAACAAACGTGCTCCAAGGTTCATGTCCGATTATATTATGTACGAATTTAGCGACGACGCGTACTAGGTGGTGTTCTTTAGAAAAGAAATGATGTAATGTGCTTTTCCTACTAGAAATGTAATGTGGTTTTCTACCTTATGTTAATGAAATGAACCTACTTATGAAAAGCGTCATGAAAATTACATACGTAATGCTAAATCGTCAAGGAAACACCAAATTTATAAACAATCGTACTGCGTTTGATTAGAATCGTACTGCTTTTTAATTTTATCTTGACGATTTCTGAATTAGAAAACGTAAATCGTCAAGTTATCCTACCATACCATGACGATATAGGATCTCCAAAAATATAGTCCCTGTCCAAATTTTAAGGAAAATCGTAATGGTTTTAGGCAAAATGCGTGACGATAACTTTCGAAAAATTACAAATCGGCAAGGACTTTATCATTACTTTGACGAGTTAGCGTTAATAATTTGAGCAACAATCAAGTAATACCAATATTATTCAAAACAAGATAAGATGCATTACATAAAAACAAATAAAAATCAAAGCATTACATAGTTAATTCCAATTGATCTTACATGAAGACACTTACTCTTTATTATAACAATTATTAAGAAAAGTGTTAAGGAGACGGTAATGTTGTTCGAACTCGAAGTTCTTTCCTTTCCAACGAGCCCATTCCTTCAATGCCCTAGCCAGAATTTCATCATCGGTATCTTCCTTGAAAATATCTCGGATCAATCTCCTCAGGTGCATAAATTCGTCGACATTTTTGTGTATTACACTCCATCGCGCTGACAACCCATTTACATCTCGTTCAAATTGGGTACATTGTTCGTCGAAGGATTCTTTAACGTAACTCCACAATAGTCCCCAATTGATCCCAAAACGACTCCGTTTAACTTCAGCCGGTTTTGGATAGTACAACATGAGATATCTACAAAAACAATGATCTTCATGCCACGTAAATGGAGCACAACTTGGTTTCTTTCGTGTTGAGCGAGGAGGAGATAATGGTTTTTGAGATGGAGTACACTTATAATAATATTCATGAACTATCATATGAGTGATGTTTCGATATTGAGATATGCGAGTAGGAGATGCCGGAGGAGGACAATCTTCGAGATTTGCGGTTTCTGAGGATGCACCTGACATTGTAGAAGCGAAAAAAAACAAAAATAAACTAGATTGATTGGGATGATTGTTTGGGATGAAAGGTTCTCTTTATGTAGATAAGTTCCCAACGAATATATTTTTTCAAAAAACTAGTTGTTATGGAGTGTAGACGATTCTTATTAGTTTTAAAGAATCGTCAAGTGAATTCGAAACTTCTTGACGATTTTCCATGAAATCGTCAAGGTAATTTGTAACTCCTTGACGATTTAGAATTTGAATCCAACTTTTGGGACCCGTAAATATTTGTGAAATCGGCAAGGAATTGCCTGAACCCTGACGATTTATGCATATAAATTTCAAACAAATTCATACTTGCATTTAAACCAAGCTCCGTCCAAACATCTTAAGTGTCATGAGGAAGAAACCATGATGAAATCCAAAATAAACATACCAAACCATAATATCATCCTAACACACATTGGTAAAATCAACCACTACCCTCACCTTCGCCACGACCCTTGGCACGAGCTCTTTTGGAAGTTTCTCCTCGCTTACTCTCCTGAGTGGCAGTAGCTGAAGGACAAACTCTCTTCCTTGCATTGGCTACTTTTTTAAACATGTTGGTAGCCTCAGGAACATGCAAGTGTCTTAGGTGATCAATATGAAGCTCTAGTTCTGTAGGAGTCATGCCCTCTCCATGGTCCACCTTATTTGTCAGTGGCTTCAACACAACATCCAAACGCTCCATCTATTTTAAGGAATACCAAGTAAGTCATACCGACATAAATTTGGTTCACAATTTAAACAACAAAAGAGAGACCAAATTAACTTACGAATAGCTTGTATAAGGAAGAATCATCAAGAGAATGTGCAGTAGTGATCTTTTTTCCTTTGCCACGACCACGCTGGACAACTTGTTCCCTACGAATTACACGGTCGTGACTCCAACGGTTGTACCACTCCATGTAATCATCCGCGCACTCATAACCATGGACGACATCATCCCAAATCCATCCTACTTGATGACTTTGTCGTTGGTTCCATTGATCAACTGATATGGCTTTTTTGTAGGCAACCGTGATTGATTTTGTGTCGCTGTGGCTTTGCTCGACGTCAACTGGGCTTTCCGCAGCGTTATAATCTGTTTCTATCCCTTCTTCGGGACTTTCTTGTATACACCCAAGTTGTCTCATGAATCTCGCCGGGGCATGCATTGTGTGTCTAAGAGGGTGAAACAAGGGGCCATCGTATTTATAGTGTGGGTCCCTCTCCTCAATGAAACCCTTCTCCCTATCCTCTCTGTAGGGGTCAAAGACTACATCACTTACCTTCATGTTGTCCAACCTCTCTCGGACCGTTAGAAGCCAACCTTTATTGCCTCTTTCTTGATCCCCATTAAAGTTATACTTGTGCCCTCTCGCCATTCCCGGTTTCCACTTTTTGGTGTTGATTTTCCAATCCGCATGGCCTTCCATCAACTTTGGGAAGTGTTCATATATCCACACCTAAGATCAATGACACATATGTATATACTGTCACGTTGATGTTATCAAGAATTTGACATTCAAAAGTGAAAAACAAAATGCATAATTACCTGCAGTAGAGATGTGTTGCCATTGAGTTGGGAAGTGAAGCTTCTTGATGCCTTTCTCAGCTCGGTGTTTAGGTGTGTGACAATTGCGGTAGCCCACGAATACTCTGCAATCTTATCCAAATGATGCAGTAGTTGCAAGAAGTTCGCATTCACCCTGTTCCCGGCAGAAGACGGAAATATACAAATGGATAAGACGTATAACAGATAAGCCCCCCTTTCTCTTTTTCTTTAGCAAGGGTTCCTTCATACCTTGCCCTCAATTTCACAAAGTTGATCTCCCTAATCCTTTTTTTTTGTTGTTGTACTCTTCATGAATAAAAAGTCAATTTCCGCAGGAGTCCAATCAAACAAGTTCTTGCAAAATTCATCAAGCTTGGTAAAATCGAGTTGCTTGATGTACCCATCGCTGGTGGACTTCCCAGCAATTGACAATTTCAGAATCTGTTGAGCGTCGTCGGGAATGATCGCCATCTCCCCGAATGGAAAGAGCATGGTGTCTCTTTCCGGA
>JAJJMA010173621.1:0-10658 GCA_023529015.1 Papaver nudicaule
CATGGTTTCGAGAGTGTTTTGACAATCTTGTCCCTCTCTCATTTTTCTCCATCTACAGAAAGTCCCCTGGTTAGTGTTGAACAGAAATGTTTCATGCTAAGCACTCAGATGGTGATGGCAATTGTCTGAGGTTTTCCATCTAATACTAGCACAGGGTCTCATGGAATGGATTAAATGTAAATTCATATGTAAGTGCGTATATGTTGTTAAAACAGGGTTTTTGGTTAACGGGACAATGGTGTTCCCGAGGTTCGGGGCATTCCGGGTGCAGCCCCTGCAGGTTTGGCAGGTCTGTCCTCTAGTCGACGGTGCTCGGCTCGACTTGACTGAGGACTCTCTAGGGTTTCTAAACCCATATGGAGGTGAGATCACACTCGTGCTTTGTCGGTGGTATTATCTAGATAAAAGGAAGGGTAACGGATTACCGGTTTCTTGGCGTAAATTCCTCCTTCCTCCCAGGGAATTTCTGAGATAATCTCGTTTGGGTCCGTTGATAGACTCTGACCGAAACTTTGAACATAGCGCCCTCTATCTTCATCCTCCGTGCGTTTTAGTCACGCTCCGTATACGACGCATCCGATTTATAGGGTTTCACCCTCGTATAAGTATACATGTGTGAGACGACGTTATAATCTTCATATTCTCATTATAGCTCTTCTGCGGTGAGTGTTTCTCGAGATCCATGGCCGGTGATGATTCTGGTTCGTCCTCGCAAAAGAGAGCTTACGCTAGACGACGAGTGGCTGAGATCATGGCTGACGAGAGCGTTTCTGGTTCGTCTTCGCAGAGAGGAGCTTATGTGAAGCGGAGGACGTGGATCCCGAGTCCGGTGAGTATCTTTTCGCAGTTTCATTATACACGTGTTTTGTCCTCTTGACAAGGGTTGTGGTGCTGCAGTGTAGGGTCATGGTAACCCGTAGCCGAGGACGCTTGAGTGCCGAGAAGTTGAGTCCCGAGGAAGTCCTTCCGCCTGTTCAGGCCTTAGCAGGGGATTCGGTAAGCTTTTGTGCTGGCTCGTCCTTTTCTTCCCCTTCTGTATATCTCTTCTGAGCATCGTTCCTCTCCTTCAGGGGATTCAACCTCGCAAGAAGAAACGGAGTGTGTCTAAGAAGAATCAGTCTGTCCAGAGTGGATCTCCAGTTTACTCTTCGGTTTCGGTTGTTGTTGTGGACGAAGACAACGACAACGGTGTTGGTGATGTTGACACTTCATTCCAAGGAGGTTCGGTTCTTGATGACGCCGGCTTGGGAATAGACGAGGTCGACTGTTCAAAGGCTGGTCTCCCTTTCGTTCCGGAGATGGTTTCCCTTTCTGAGGAACAGAGGTCCGTCGGTGGTTTCCTTGTGCCGACTTCTTACGCAGATACTTATGAGAAAATTTGGAGAAGATACGGTCACATCGCTACCAGGCGACTGATGAAGGATACTCCTGTCATGGTCACTGTGGTCTCTCTGCTTCTTCCCGTGATTAGGGAGATGGAGGAAGAAAAGCTATACGACGTAACTTCTGAGATGATCCAGAGGTGGGAGACTCACATTGCCGTCCTGGAGGCGATGATGTGCAACGTAGGCTGGCTTCGTCAACGTCTCGAGATCGTGAAGGTAGACCGTGCTGGGATGATTTCGAACACCTTTCCTTGTTCGAGAGCTCTTCCTTGCGCCGAACAGGACTTGGAGGGACTATCTGACAAGGCTGGTCGAATGTTGAAAGCTATTCGGGCCAAGGAACAAGCTCTGATCGAAGAGTCTAATGAGGTTAATGAGGTGATTGAGAGTTTGAGGAAGAAGAATGACGTTTTCCGTCAGAGGGTGGAGATGCTCTACAATCGAGACTATTCTCTGTTGGATGGTTTGTTTTGAAAGTTAGAGAGAGAGTATTTTTTTTTTAAAAGGACCTCCAAGTGTGAGGAGTATTCTTATTTGCAGTTCCAATGAATGAGATATATTGAGACTCTTTCTTCTTCTCTTCTCTCTCTCTCTTTTTTTCAAAAAAAAATGGTTGAGCATTTTCATCTGGAAGGGCGAAGTTTTTCTTCCTTGACCTAAGTCCCCACGCGTTCCGTGTCTCTGGGCTTGCTCCGGTAATCCTTCTGTAGAGGCGATGTCGGCTTCCTTCGTTCACGAGGTTGCGGATCTGCTTGAGTAGGATCATGCTCCATCCCCTTCCATTATCGTCGTGGCGGTGTAATGTCGACCCATGGCTGGGTGGTTCAGTGCCAACTAAGGGACCTAAAGGTCGTGGTCTCAAGCCCCAGCGATGTCTTCTCTTTCCCTCGTTTTTTTTTTTTTTTTTTTTTTTTTTTTTTTTTTTTTTTTTTTTATATGTGTGGCGCCACGGGTCGGGGCGTCACACCCATGGCGCCGTCTTTTCCTCTTCTTCTCGTGGCGCCATGGATAGTGGCGTCCCATGGCGCCGCGGCGTATTTTTTTTTTTTTTTTTTTATTGTTTATTGTTGCCGAGTTGTGGTGTTGTGGTTCTCCAGTCTTCTGTGTCGGCCTTCTCGTAATGGCTCCCCTCAGGCATAGTATGCCTTTAGCCATTTACCATTGATGACAGTCCCCTCTGCCTTCCCGTCTACGGTGACTATCTTGTAGTACCCACTCGCAGATGCCTTCGAGATAACGTAAGGTCCTTCCCAGTTTGGAGCGAATTTTGGTGCCGTGGCGTCCTGTTGGATATACTTCGCCGTTTTCAGTACCAAGTCTCCCACTTGAAAAGTTCTCGGCTTTACCGCTTTGTTGTAAGCCCGAGAAAGCCTCTTCCGATACATCTCTACGTGTCTTTCCGCTTTGGTCCGTCTTGAATCCAGGGAGTCTAGCTCTGCTATCCTCGAATCAGCTATCTCATCTTCATCCCAATGGACGCCACTTGCCGCTGCGATACGAGCAGATGGTACCTTGATTTCTGCTGGCAATATGGCGTCGGCGTCGTAGACGAGCAAATAGGGCGAAGTTCATGTGGAGCTTCGTGGAGAGATCCTGTAAGCCCATAACGCCATAGGTAGTTGTTCGTGCCACGACCTCGGATTATCGTGTACGGTTCTGCTGATGATCCGAATCAACGTCTTGTTGGTACTCTCTGCCTGTCCGTTCCCTTGGGGGTAGTATGGTGTTGAGCAGATGTGTTGGATCTCGTACCTTCGGAGTAATTTTGCCACGTCTTTGTTTACAAACGGTGTCCCATTGTCTGTGATAATGTGCTTGGGGATCCCGAATCTACAGATGATGTGCTCCTTGATAAATGCTGCGATTGTGACACCGGTTGTGCTCTTCAAAGGTATAGCTTCCACCCATTTGCTGAAGTACTTTGTCGCGGTGATGATATATTCTTGGTTTTTCGAGGAAGGACGTTGATCTTTCCAATAAGGTCGAGTCCCCAGCTATAAAATGGCCAGGGGCTGCTGACTGATCGTAGTGGTAGGCATGGGGTATGGATGAGATTTCCGTGAGTCTGACACTTGTGACATTTTTGTACGAAGGAAGCCGCGTCGTCTTCCATGGTTGGCCAGTAGTATCTCTCATGGATTTGTAGGAACAGCTTCCTCTTCCCTTGGTGTTCGGCTTCGTGTGTTTCTCTTAGCACCGTGGGGATCTCCTCGTCCGACAAACAACGAAGCAAACCTCCTCCGTAACTTTTACGGTATAGTACTCCTTCGTGGTAGAGGAATCTCCTGGACCTTTTAATCAGACGGCTAGCTACGTGTCGGTCCTTCGGTAAGATCTTATCGTTGAGGTACTTGATAAAGGGTTCCCTCCAATCCTCAGAAGGCTGGCATGTTAGAGCTTCGGGTTGGTGAGGGGGAGTCTGGCAGTTGGAGCAATCATCTTGCAACGCCCGAGATTGTTCTTCCATTGTTGGCCAGTAGTAGCCGAGTCTTTGGAGTCGTCGATACAGGGTCACGACAAGAGTTTGTCCACAGACCTCATTGTGGATGCGTTCGAGTTGTTCTCGTGCTTCGAGTCCTCCTAAGCATCGCGATAGCGACCCGTCTGGGTTTCTGTGATATAGTACCCCATGGAAAAGAAAGAAGTGTTTTAACTCTCTTATCCCGAGCTTTCCTGTGGAGGTATAGTTACCTAAATCTTCGATAATGGGTGTTCGCCAGTCGTTGTCGGGTATGAGCTCGCCTTCTGTCAGCCAAGTCGAGGGGGCGGTGCGTCTCTGTACTGTTACGATCTCCTCCTCTCCCTTAAATTGGAGTTTGGATGCCAGGGTCGCCAGGCAGTCCGCGTGTCTGTTGTTAGTGCGTCCAGTATGCATTATGGTGGCGTCGGCGAAGTGGTTCAGCAGTCTTTGGCGGCCCTATGAGGGGCAAGTGTGATTTCCTTGAGAGAGTATACTCCGTTCATTTGGTTTACCAGTAATTTGGAATCGCCTCTAATTTCGAGGTGTGTAGTGCCAGCTTGTTTGGCTAGCGATAGCCCTAGGAGAAAAGCTTCGTATTCCGCTGAGTTGTTCGTACACTTAAAATCCAATTTAAACGAATGGGAGAACACTTCACCTGTTGGGGATACCAAAACGACGCCCGCTCCTCCAGTATTGTCGCTCGGGGTAGCAAACCCGTCAAAGTATAAGAGCCATGTGTCCGTGTTCATCAGCGTTATCTCTGGGAACTCGCCCGGCACTTCTTCGTGTAGAGTCGTTGAGTCTTCCCCTGGGAAGGCAGCAAGAAGGTCGGCTACCGCTTGTCCCTTGATGGCCTTCGGAGACACACAAGCTATGTCGAACTCAGACATCTGCAACAACCATTTTGCTGGTCTTCCTATCAAGGCGGGCTTCGAGAGGAGATACTTGATGGGGTCTGCCTTCGCCATCAGGACTACTTGGTTGGAAAGGAGGTAGTGTCGAAGCTTTTGCACCGCGAAAATCAAGGATAGGCACGCTTTCTCGGCTTTGGGGTACCGGAGTTCCGCGTCTTTCAGGGTGCGGCTGATGTAGTATACTGGACATTCGACCCCTCCTTCGTCTTCTTGCGCCAGAAGTGCTCCGATTGCGACGTCACTTGAGGCGGTGTAAAGGAGTAGTGGTTTTTCCGGGGCGGGCGACTTCATTACTGCAGGTGACAGGAGTTGTTGTATCTTCTGGAACGCCTCTTGTTGAACAGATGTCCAGGTGAACGCAGCGTCTTTCTTTAACAAGGGGGTGAACGACGCTACGAACTGAGCGAGTCCCGGGATGAAGCGTCGAATGTAAGAAACTTTCCCCATGAAACTCTTTAGTTCTCTCATCGTCCGAGGTGGAGGCATGGTTGTGATGGCTTGGGTCTTGGACGGGTCGACCTCGATCCCTTGTTTGGTTACTTGAAAGCCGAGTAATTTCCCTGAGGAGACTCCAAAAGCGCACTTCAGAGGGTTCATTTTTAGTTTGTACTCCCGACACCTCTCGAACACGCGTCGTAATACTCCTGCGTGTGATGCTCTGGTTCTGGATTTAACAACTACATCGTCTACGTAGTCCTCGACCTTCTTATGCATCATGTCGTGGAAGATGGCTGTCATTGCTCGCTGGTAGGTAGCTCCTGCGTTCTTTAGGCCAAAGGGCATGACCGTGTAGTAGAAGTTCCCGAGGGGCGTCCGGAATGCTGTCCTCAGGGCGTCGTGTTCATACATTTTTATTTGGTTATACCCGATGTACCCGTCCATGAAGGAGAACATAGCGTGTCCACTGGTGGCATCTACGAGCATGTCAATATTCGGAAGCGGGAAATCATCCTTCGGGCAGCACTTGTTCAGGTCTCTGATGTCGACACAGCAACGTATTTGGCCGTTTTTCTTCTTAACGGGTACTACGTTTGCTAGCCAAGTAGTGTGTTGGATGGGCTTGATAAACCCTGCTGCCAGTAGCTTCTGTATCTCGACCTTTATCTGCTCCTCCACGTCGTGCCATGAAATTTCTTGGTTGTTGTTTGACTGGTCTGGAACCAGGGATAATGGACAAGTGGTGTGTCACCAGTTTTTCATCGAGTCATGGCATCTCCTCGTACGTCCAGGCGAACGTGTCTTGGTATTCTTTTAGCAGGTCTACGAACTCGGTGCGTTCTCCGGGGGACAAGGTCGAACTGATGAAGATGGGTCTGGGTGAATCGTCTGTCCCGATATTTATGGTTTCGAGTGCGTCTGAGGTGGAGTCTGTCCCATCTTGCAGTTGTGGGGGTGCATCCTGGACTTCGTCTTCCACTTGTCGCTCGTTGTAGCTGCATTCTCCAGGGTGGGGAGAGCTATAACTAGCCTCCCCTGTTAATTGCTATAACGGGCGTCGGAGGTAAACCACTCTCCCTTTAGCGTCCTGGGT
Source organism: Papaver nudicaule (assembly GCA_023529015.1). NCBI lineage: Eukaryota > Viridiplantae > Streptophyta > Magnoliopsida > Ranunculales > Papaveraceae > Papaver > Papaver nudicaule. The sequence goes on from JAJJMA010173621.1 coordinate 6,292, forward strand.
TGTCACGAAGTTTCCTGCCCTTTTGTGAGTCGCCGTCTTGCCCTCTCCTTTTCTTTGCTCCGAGCCCCCGTCTGACCGTCGTTGTGGGTCACACCTCTCCAGGGATGCCCAATTCGGGAGTGGGATACTGTAGACTTTGTCTTGGCGCTGGGAAGCCTCGTCTTTCGGATCTACAAACTCGGCATCGTATATGGATGAGTAAGGGGAAGGAGATGCAGTTACGCGAATAATACCTTCGTTTAGGACTGCTTTCAAGCATTGGTGGTAAGTAGAAGCGACGACTTTGTTCTCGTGTAGCCAGGGCCTTCCTAGTATCATGTGGTACTCCGGCTCCTTCTCGATTACGTGGAACTTAGTCTTCGTGTGGATAGGCCCGACCTTCAACTCCAAGTTGACGTGTCCATATGTACTCGTCTTGTTCCCTTCGAAGTCCTTCATTATGATAGGGTGATAAACTACTTGTTGTTTAGGAATTTTTGCGATCCTCAGGGTCTTGAGGGAGACCACGTTGGCTGCAGCTCCGGTATCAACTAGCGCTCTCTTGAACTCAGTGCCATTGATGTGAGCGGTTACGTAGAGGGCGCGGTTGTGTCCTTCTTCAGCCAGCATGTCCTTGTCGGTGAAAGTGATGTCCTGCGTCTGCGCATCGGCCATTAAAGACATCTCAGAAATCATGGGTAGGGTTGGAGTGAGGTTGACTTCGAAGGCGATGCGGTTGAGGGCGTCGAACGTGTCTATGCGTTGTCCTTTTGAAAAATGGAGGGTCTCGCATAGTCTTTCGACGAGAAGGGTAGCTTCCTCCTTTGCAGATTTGTCGTAGGTGGTGAAGCTCCCGACATGGATCGTTGTATTGAAGTGAGGTTCTTGCGCCGTCATCTCCCAGGGTAGATGTTTCTTCATAGATAACCTTCTGGGACCGAGAGAATGATCTCCCACTGTGGTCGCCAATTGTTTTTACCTGCAAAAACAATGTACCGTCTCTGGGTACTTTCGTAGTGCTCGGAGATCAAAGTCGAACAAGACAAGCCTAAACCAGGGATGGCCGTTCCCGTCTTGCTTCGGTCACAGAGAGGATAGAGGTTGGTCTAGGGAGGGAAACAGCGAAGAAACTTGAGATCAGGTTGAGGATGTGTTTTGGGTGTAAGAGTTCAAGATATCCGTCGTGAAGTCGACTGGAAATCTCCAAGGCTAGAAACGTGTTTCGATTCTCAGGTGTTTTCTCTGAGGCTTTGGTTGTTTCTGTTTTTGTGTGTTCTAGCTGTTCTGAACGTTCTGCCTTGGAAGATAGAGGAAGCCTCTATTTATAGTTTGAACTCACCCTGATCTCTCGAAAGAGAAGGTGGAAGTCGTGGAAGAGTGGAGGAGTGGAGGACATGCGTTGGTTTCCGTAACTGCCTGAGTCGTGTAGAACATGCCCACTCGCGCCATCTTCTCGTAATTGTCCACTATCTCCATCAGTTTCTTTCAACTGTCGTAGACCGCCAGACCAATACCCCTAAAGTTATCCCCCCGTGTGATGTTTTGATGTCTCGAGCGAGTGATACGCGGATATTGCGTAGTTAAGTTGAGTAGAGTAGGGTCGTACGACTAATTGTCGTGACCAACATGAGCGTAGTGCCTCCGGGACACGAGTATAGGAGTGGCCTTGGCTGTTGGCCAAGGCCATGAGTGTTTGAATGCGCTTGGGCGCTAGTTATGGTGGCGCCATGGCTCTTGGCGCCACGGCCTTGGCCTTTGGCCGAGGCCAACCTGTTGTGGCGCCATGGACTATGACGCCACAGCCTTGGCTTTTGGCTAAAGCCAATTTTGGACGCGCTTTGGCGTTAGTCGTGTAAAAGGGGGCGCCAGGGCTTATGGCGCCACGGCCTTGGCCCTTGGCCAAGGTCCACTTGTTGGCCAAGGCCATCCTGTTTGCGGCTATATTCATTGTTACGGCCTTGGCCTTTGGCCAAGGCTAAGTAGGTTTGTGGCGGCTTACGCCATGGCCTTGGCCTTTTGGCCAAGGCTGATTTTTGTGGATCCAGGGCGGCTCATGGTTTGTGGTGCCATTCTATGTGGCGTTATGGCTTTGGCATCTGGCCAAGCTTGACTCTGGGGCAACCTGTGCCTTAGTCGTGGTGTGAGTGCTTATGTTGCAACACACTTGAGGTCATGGCGTGTTTATCCATGGTATGCTAGACCATCCTGAACTTGGGATTAGGTCCGCTTAAGCTTGTTTAGGCTGATGTATGCCTCTCGGAGAGCTCTGGGCCGGCCTGGAGCTTCAATATTTCCGAGGCTTGCATTAAGACTCGTATGTTGAGTCGTATTAAGAGGAAATCCACGAGGATACGTCTCTGTTGATTCTTCACCGTGTACCATTAAGCGACCTGGCTCTAAGCAGATCAATGGGTTTAATATGCTGGTGAGATTATTAGTACTGCTCCATGATATTACCCTCCCCGCCAGAGTCATAAGGGAGAGCTCATAGAGAGTTTGTTTAGCTCATGGAATGGGTATCACTCTGAGATATAGAGATGAGCCTGAATAGGCGATTGCCCTTAATAAGACATGGTTTCGAGAGTGTTTTGACAATCTTGTCCCTCTCTCATTTTTCACCATCTACAGCTAGTCATGATGCGAATGTCATAGTGGGGGATTTTCTTTTTCATAGGATTGGTGTTGTACTTCAAAAAGGGATTGGAGCCCAGCTTGCTGCCAGGCTTCCATCCAAATCTTGCAATCCTATTGATTCAGATTCAGATTCAGATTCAGATTCAGATTAATAATACTAGTTTATCACCCGTGCTACGCACGGGTTTGTTTGCTCTACTTTGTTTATGAACGATCATAGGTGACATTTTGAAATTAATTCCCCAAGGATACCAAAAGGTTAAACTATTATTTTTAAAAATAAAGTTATTAAGAACAACCAAGGGAGTAGATCCGTGAATTTGTTGGATTGATTGAACATATTACATGATTGTGCTATATTAAAACTGGAATTGTTCGTTCACCGACTGTACGTGAATTTCCTGTAAATCGAGTCTATTTTAGGTACGTTATTTCCCTACATTATAATATGTTATGTGTATTTTAAGCTTGTGAATATACAGTATTGTGTACTTGTAAATTATTTTCAACGTAGCATACTTGTGATATAGTGTGTTCCTGCAAAACAAAATAAATTAGAATTCGAATTAATGGAATATGTGTGTATTCGTATGTGTCATTAGATTTTATATTAACACTCTAAAAGATAGGACAAACCTGTGAATCACATATGTACTAAGTAAATGTGCATGTGTGCCAGAAAATTGTTATAGGAAAACGGAGGGATTATATGTTGAATTACATGATGGATCTGCGAATTACATGTACATTGATTCTTTTGGATAAACTTATTAATCAGTTATATGTGAAGTTAGTTTATGTGTACTCTGCGAATTATGCGGTGAGTACAAATATTATTAAGCTTGTTAATTGAAGTACCAGTAAAATGTAACTTTGATTGAGATGTAAATCTAAATAGTGCATTATTCATATATATAAAGTGTTTCGACACCCGTTATTTTCGATGATTATGCATTCCCATGTTTATTTAAATCAGTGATGCATATGAATCCCCTATATATTGAGTGTTTAAACCTGTTTTCTGAATGAAACTAATATTTTGTGTATTTTGAACCCTTGAATCGTGAATATATATGATTTTTTTATGTAATAAGTGTATACTATTCATGAATTCCAAGAGAGCGCATCTCTTGTTTTGGCGTAACAAAACATCATGATTTGTGTAAATGAATGTTTAGTGATTTTATGTAAAACCATCGTCTTATATAGGATACACTTGTAGATTAACCTTGGGGCTAAATTCGTGCCTATCGAAGGGAGGTTTTTATAAGGTCACTAAGTTGTAAGAGAAGCCTATAATAATCCCAAATCGATCAAATTAGATAACATTTGCAAAAAATTCTTTCATAATATGAGATTGGAGCTCGCCAATTATAGTTAAACTGCATTAGCTAATCAAATTTGATCAAATTCATTCGTCTAAAACTGAAATCAACTTCTATTTACCTTGGTTTATATATAATGCACCTGAGGCTACATATAAAAACCCGAATCATAAAAAACTTAGCACCCGCAAATGACTATTTACGGCATTCTCCACGCAGTCTCGTTTTTCCCCGTCAAACAATTTCTAGTGTCCCCCATCTGGGTTTGCCTTCCCACGTAGTCTTTCCGAGATATCAAACCATGTCAAAAGAGCTCAATGGTGCAACTTTGAAATGTAATTCTAATGATGTGTCAAACTCACAGTCATAAACATATGGCTTGGTTGACAAATTTCAAGTTTCATGGGCGCAAGTTTAGGGTTCCAGTAG
>JAJJMA010173623.1:0-12730 GCA_023529015.1 Papaver nudicaule
TCCACGATCCCTACCGATACCTTTTCAATCCTTTGCGCGTCATCCGTGTCACTATCCGTCGGCTCGTGCTCGATTAGAACGAAGTCCTCGCTTGGAAGGGGGACTCGCTCTGCTTTCCTTTGGGGCGCGCTCATTGCTTCTAGCGCCGATTGCATTCCGCTGGACTCGAAATCAGTCTCCGCCTGTGGTCGCCAAATGTGAATAGGGTAATACTCTTAATCCGATCCAAGTCTCAGAGGTAGCACCGATCTAACTCATTTCTCTCACTTTCTCTCTTGTAATGTGTAGTCTTCCTTCTCTCTCCAAAAAGTCCTCCCTTTGTAATCCCCCCTAGAGTCCTATTTATAGGGACTCCCTTTTACCCTTGGGTGGCCAGATCCCCTTTTGACCACTTATTAACATAATTGCCACTCCTTGTTTCTTGATTACCCAAAGTATCTAGACCCAAGCCCAACTGACTAGTTCTAATTAGGTATGTATCAAGCCCATTAGGTATTAATCAACTTGGGTCATCCACAATTGGCGTGAAACTTACATCCAATATCTTCGGGACCATGTCCTACCTGCTGAGAAGAAAGATGCGGAAAGATTGAAAAGACGAGCAGCAAGGTTCATCTTTCATGAAGGAATTCTGTACCGCAAAAGCTTTGGTGGAGATTTATTACGTTGTTTGTCAGATCCGGAGACGAGTACTATACTCAAGGAGATGCATGAAGGCGAACACCAAGGTAAGAAGAAATTATTTTTATACCCCGATTCGGCAGGTAGGGTTCGCCGAATGGAATATAAGTTATGGTTTGTCCTTTCATAACACCGAGGCCTTTTTAAGCATAATTAACTCAGTAGTTGGGAAAAACTCTGCAGTTAAGCGTGTTCGGGCGGGAGTAGTCCAGCGATGGGTGACCTCCCGGGAAGCTGCTGACGGATGACCACAGCGGTGCCCGTTGAAAACCCCACACTGCCGGATGACCGCAGTGGTTAAGTGGGGATAGTATCGGTGGTTGGACGGGTCCTTACAGAAGGGATCTCTTGGAGGCTTTATTTCTAGGGATCTCACGCGGATTAGGCCATAGAGTTTGGACACGTTTTGTAGAACAAGGTTTAACGTGTGTTGCAGCTGATCAATCTGCTTGTCCTTCTTCTGATTATTACAAATTTTTTGAAGGTGTCCTCTCTTTTTACAGAATCGACATGTAATCTCATGCCTTCTACCACCTCATTTTGTATTCTTCTGGTCACTGTTATTATCTAAAGAATCAAATGATACGGTCACTACGTTTGTGGTGACTGAAGGTTTTACCTTCTTTTTAGTGATTTTCGAAGATACATTGCTTCTTTTGACGCAGATGAGATACCTGGAGTGTGTGGATTTTGTATCTCACTACTTGTAAAATCCTTCTCTGATTTATCATGGATTTTAGAAAGATCCATAAGTTTCACTTCTTCAAGAGTTCTGCATTTTTTTTGAGCATTTCCCAAGTGATTTTCCACATCTCTTTTACCGATGAGGATTTGTTGAATCTCCAAATCGTGTTCTTCCACAATTTGTTGTTCACGATTTTGACTCAGATTTAGGGAAGATTCTAAGGAAGAAATTCTTTCTTTCGAATCTCTGAGTTCTTGAACAACAATGTCCATTTTATGGAGTTGTTGTTTTAGGAGTTCTGACAATGAGCATTCACGAGTGAGTACATCATTGAGATCACTTAGACTCTGAACATATTTTTCTCCAGAGAGATGTATTTCTCTGTTTGTTCAATATTGAAGTCTCTGGGTGTAGGATCATTCTGGGTTACTGCAACTCTTATAAAATTCGCAGATTTCTTCTCACTCTGTTGAGAAATAGATGGAGTGAATTTCTTTGGGGCAGATAATCCTAATGACTTTGAGTAGTTAACGCCCGATCCTTTCATAATTGACGTTATTTCACGAACCTCAATAAACACAGACATTTACGCCTTTAATGTGTTTACCGGCTCTAATACCAATTGAAAAAGCAGGGGTACCGAAATACTACCAACTTTTCGTTTGGGCTCGTGAGTCTTATGGTAAGATATGGACGATCTCAAAAATCAATATCCAAATCTGATAACCGGAGTGGGATCACAAGTGATCGGCCCAACTCAAGATAAATCTTGCTAAATCCCCTGGATGGAATATGGACCAACTCGACGGTTATTAATAACGTACTTCTTGTGTTTGCTTTAATTATATAGTCAGAGAATATAATGCGGAAAGTAAAGCACACAAGACACCAGAGTTTTTTTTAACGAGGAAACTACGACCTGTAGAGAAACCTCGGGACCTCGTCCAGATTGAACACCACATAGTACTAAATGTCTACAAACACAAGCCTAAGACTTTGGTCTGGGATGTAGCAGAGACCAGCTCAAGCTCTCCAAGCGAATTGGCTACTGTCGCACTCCTTACGTCTCTAGATCCCCCACGGACCGTCATGCACTTGATTCCCCTAGCTGACGTCCTTTACATGCCTAGGGGTTGCTTTAATTGCTGTTAAAGGCTTATGTCAACAATACCGGCTTTGCAACCTTAATTATTGATTGTATGTTTCGAACTGTCCTCTTCAGTTTAACATACGTAAAGTGACTTCCTTTGGATTGCTCCAGGTCATACTGAAATCTACTTACAAGCGGGGGCTTACAAGTAAACTTAGTAAACTATGCCAACTTGTCTCTACCTCAGTTGTAAGAAGAATCACTTAAGAAACTTATACAACTGGAGCTAACTAGGTCTTACAACACCGAGTGCAGCCGTGCATTGGTTCTTTTCAACCTTGTATGTAACGTATCAGTTCTTGAATAGCCTTATTGCAGAAGAGAAGGATTATAAAATAGACAAGAACGTGATCAGGTTACTAAGGTTACAGGTTAATCGGATAACAACCACAGAGGTACGTTATCGCCTATCTGTGATTCCCAACTCTTAAGAGAAGTCTTTATAGCCGTTAGGTAAAACCCACAGAGGAACTGCTACCTAATAGAGGATGACTATACCACAACAAGCTTACACCAAGTGTAAAGAGTTTACGATCAATTCCACGGAGAAACTTCATGTATGCTTGATGCTTGTGGTTTTCGTTCTTTAACCCTCTATTTATAGCATTCAATAAGATAGGTTGCTTAAGAATAAAGCAACTAGTTTCTTAACCTACAAGTTAGCAAGTGCCCATGTAAACGATTCCGTTACTTGGATTGCACACAAAGAAACCCTAGATTTATCTCAATTGGAAATCTTTAAACATTTAAAGGCCAAGTGTTTTGTTAGCTCAAAAACACTTTAAGATAGATATCCAACATACCAGAGATAAGATCTTTATCTTATTGACTCATTAAGATTCGTTAGATGGACCATATAAGATATTCTGATAAGCACAAGTCCAACTAAGAGATAAAGGACTCAGATGTTTAACCCGCGTGAATTCCAGAAGAATATCCACGTGGACGGTTTGTGTACTGTCTGTCTGAATTCCGGCCAAATTCATTGAATATGATGTTCACGTACATGTACGTGTAAAGATCAACGTTTTGAGACACATAATAAATTTTCGGTGCCACTGTTCGTGAACCATTGTCGCCCAGATTAGGGTTTAACTGGATCCGTTTCCTACATGTGATTTGCAAGCAAACCATTGCACTAGAAAGGGTGTCTAATCTATCTCATGCATCTTGTAACCTTAGTATTTTGGGAACAAATATTAACATAACTCATGGTTATGTGGACAAGAATACAAAATCTCAATCGCTATAACTCTACTAAAGTAGCCGACTATTTCGAAAGATAGAATAAGTAGAATAGAAGAATTTTCATAAAAGTCATAACTCCTGCTAACCTTTTGTCGATGAAGGATATTCGATGTCTTATTTAAATTCACTGTCTTCGTCTTCAAGGTCTCTACTACTTTGTCTATATCCCAATTTTGAAATCTAAACTCTAGTAGGCTAAATCAAGAATTGTGTTTTGACACATAAAACTGACAACCAGTTTGACATACCAACGCTAGTGGGTTTGACTGGACAATGCCCTAACAGTTTTCTGAGATAACCAGTATTTAGGTTTCGAACTCTACATCTTGTTTAGCAGAAACCAAAGTTAGGTTTCGATCCTAGAGTTTATATATGACTGAAACCAAATTAAGGTTTCCAAATCTAGATTCTATATACCGAAATCAAAACTTGATTTCGAACTTTAGATTTTGTTTAACAAAACCAGATTAAGGTTTCGAAACAAGATACACATATTATATTCGTAACAAATGTTTGGTGTCGAACTTGAGAGTCTATGTGGTCAAAAGACGTTTCAACATCACACCTTTTCATCCTTGACGTACATGCTATATTTCCCTTTTTTACATAAACCTTTAGGAAACTTCATAGTCTTTTTTATAGACCTTTTAAAACTCACATGGTCAAGACTCATTGGTCTCGATTCTCAAGTCACTGTTAGCCAGCAAACATAGTTTCGAACTCAAGTTATCTTATGGTCAAAACTTAGATTTAAGTTTCAGACTCTAGCTCATGGACCTAAAACCAAATTAAGGTTTCGAATGTTAAGTCAGTTTTACCAAAACCTACATTGAGGTTTCGAACTCTAAAGTCCTTAAGAAAGAAAACAGGAATATGGTTTCGAAATCTAAAAGTGATATGGCATTCTAGATGTTCATATATCGAAAATCAAATGAATGATTTCGAACTCTAGAAATCAGAGCCAAACAAAGATATATTATTCGAACTCAGAAAAGAAGTATGTCGAGTCTACACAACATAAGTGTGAGACACGATCTCGACTACTTTAGCACATATGAATACGTACTAACAATCTGACAGAGTCAGACAAGGTAAGTCGAGACATAATACTATGATGGATTTAACCTCGTAATACTACACAGACAACATCATAAACTGCTATTATCCAGCTCGTAGGTTTTAGGAAAAACCTTATATCACTTAGAGACAAAGAAGAAATAAAGCTCTAAGTACTATAGAATGTCATAACTACAACAGAAATACCGCAAGCGATATCGTGGAGTTATCTCTTAAGACATATTGATCACAAGTGATCAAGTCATAACGTAAAGGTTAATTATTAATTTATGTTTTGTCTTTTGTAGCGCAAGTGTAAAAGATAATGGAATCCCGTTATTTAGATTCACTAACCTCTTGAATGCGAACTTGAATATCCTCGTTTGCTCCTCGATTTTCTTCAACTCTTCATGTAGTGTCTTTAAATCCCTCCAACATCTTTCACAACCTAAAGCTAACTTAATGAAGTCTTTACCTAACGTTTGTTTCAAGCGGTTGAGTTTTGATCACTAAATTTGACAACTAAGCTTGACATACCAACACTTAGTGAGGTTGACCGAGCCATGCTCTAACAAGTCGTTTTTTCTTGGTTGTTTTTCGCTTTTCATCAAGTTCTTCTATTTCATCTTTCAGTTCTTTACATACTGCAACCTTTATTTTCAGTCATTTACATTCAGCTCCACCACCGTTAGCGCTTTCCTTCAAGATCTTGTGAAAAGTTATGTTGAGTTCTATTATCAGATATACACATTCTTCTCAAACAAAAACTTGTCCACATTTACATTTCTGCAACTTACTTTTAGCACATTTACTGCTATCATTTACTGCTTTCATATAACTGCTTTCATTTCGCAAGTTTTCACTATTTTTTTCTTATTTCTGACTGAAATTTTTTCTGATCACAGTAAGAGAAGTTGTGCTGAGTTCTCTTCACAGATATACACACTCAGAAAAACTCAACCACAGATCACAGGAAAAAAAAATACTTAGAAGAAAGAGGAGAAAGAAAAGAATTTTCAAAACTATCAGGTTATTTTCAGCAACAACGTCCATTTTTTAGCGCGTCAATCGTCCGCATATGGGAAAGAATTTTCAAGACCTTTATGTCATCAATTTAACTAATTTTCATATTTAGATTATTGTTTATAACAAAATGAACCAATGAAAAAAAATAGGAAATCAATTTATTCTCTTAATTAGTTATATCCATATAACAAATTTTAAGGTTAAAACCTTATTGGGGCGACCGACCGGAGGGTCCGAAGGGATGGAGTCCCTTTTATGACCACTTTTTTGTAAAATGGACCCTAACCAAATTGAAAAAAGATTGAAAAAATTATTCAACGATGAAAAGACAGAAACGCCCCTCCTTGTTTTTAACTTTATCAATAATGTTGAAATGACTAAGTAGTCATTATCAAATCTAATAATTACCCTTCCCTATCTATTTCTACTAATTACACCCATCTCTCTATCACACTACCAACACCACCACTAATACATTCACCACCAACACATTCCACCACCGCCACCATCACATCTCACCACGGCCACCACCACCAGATTCCACCACCACTACCAACCACCGCCACCAACCACCGCCACCGCCACCGCCATAACTATATTCTGCCACCACCACCACCACCACCATATTCCACCACCACCACCACTACCACATTCCACCACCACCGCCACCACCACATTCCGCCACTGCCATATTCTACCACCACCGCCACCGCCACATTCCACACTTCTAATTCTTCAGTCGGCCTCACCATCGGAGTGCCCGAAGGGAGGGAGTCCCTTTTATGGCCACTTTTTTGTAGAATGGACCCTAACAAAATTGAATCAATTTGACAAAAAAAGATTGGTAAACTTTTTCCACGATGAAAAGACAGAAATACCCCTCCTTATTTTTTCTAATTTGACAAACAGATTGATTTGAAGTAATGTTGGTACATGAACCGACAAAAATGCCCCTAAAATTTTAATGTTATCCTCTGTGTTTTCCTTTTTATCTATAACCACCACTTCAAGTTTCTTTTTGTCCACAACCACCACTGCCACCAACCACTAGCAGCTCCACCACCATCAGTTGCTTCGCCGCCAAGCACCACACCTGCCACCTACAGAACCACCACTTGCTTCGCCGCCACCCACCACCAGCAATCAGCTCCGCCACCATCTCATGATGCCATCACCAGCACCAGCAGTTCGGGAAACCGACGAGCCTGTTTGGGCGTGTTTGTCTCACGTGCGAACGTGTTTTCTCCTTATTTTTCTGCCACAAAAATGAAAGGAGCTAATGGGAATCGAACTCCAAACCTTGGAGTCCCCATACTGGAGCCTGACCACTAGGTTACTATATATTATATTTAATACTCCCTCCGTCCCACATAAATTGAGCTAGTTGGGATTTGCACAATAATTAAGGCAAGGAAGAGAGAGATATTTCTTTTTCATGTTTACCCTCAACTATTGTTATTATCTTACCTTCACTCTCTCTCATGGACCACTCTTCTTTTAATTTAGGAAGGGTAGTTTTGAAAGTTCATGGTATAAAATAGAACTAGCTCAATTTATGTGGGACAAAATCAAAATAGAACTAGCTCAATTTATGTGGGACGGAGGGAGTACAATTTAACAAAATCATTTTAAAATCTTTTATAAAATATTATAATTATGTGAATAAATTTCTTGAGAAGGATAACCTTAATACCTTGGAGAAGAATCGTCAGTCCGCAACTAAACGATAATAAATAAGTATTTGGTTAACTTGAAGTTCTTTGATTTTGGTCTCACAACAAAGAGTGGTGTGTGCATGTCAATTTTTCGGTCGGCCCTCCCACCGTGGCAGCGGTGTTATAGTACTATTGGAGATGATTTATGGGTTCAAAAGTCTTATTTATACCACATGTATAAAACTTCATAAATGAAGGTCTAAATAAGACTTCCACATAAAGTAGAACCTCCATATATTGATACTCTATATATTAATAACCTCCATATATTAATAAAAATTCCTGGTCCCGATTTGGGCCAGTTAGATATACTAATAACCTCCACATTGTAATATCAATGTTTTTTTTCAGTCCCGCCTTTAGTAATTTACCTCCATATATTAATAGCTGACATTATATTTGATAAATAAATCTTGTTACACTAAATTTTATGCTGAAATAGAGTACTTATCTATAGTCGTTTGAGAAAAATAAGTAATTTCATGAGTTGTTATCTCATCTTAACTTACGGGTGCGTAATATCTCGTCAACGTAGACACCTCTTGTTGAAGCCATAACATTTCAAATATATCGAGCATATTTAAAGCTTCTCGGCATGAAACTTTTGGTATTTCCATACTATTATCTAATACACATGTGTTTCAAGAAAAGAAAAAAAAAATCTAATACACATGTACTTGTGTATTGAAACTGTAAAAATGTATCTATATCATCTATTACCACTATAAGTGTATTGAACTTGAAATTTTGCATTTTTTTATATGTACCTCTCTATATTAATAACCTCCATATATTAATAATTTTGGGATTGCCCAAGAGTATTAATATATGGAGGTTCTACTGTATGATTTTGAGCACCCACTGTTGAAGATGCTCTTAGAGTCCACCTCTGACCAAACTGTCTTCCGCCGGTGTCCCGCAATCATTCTCGCAGCTGTCAAAAGACCACAAGATTCGACGGATACTGCCGTAGTGATTCCTAAAAAAATGGAGCTATTATGTTAAACGAAAACTGTATATATATGAATATGTGTCTGACTTGCGAATTTGCGAAAAGTGGGTCTTGCTGTATATTGTCAAATTGTTACTCATAATTAGTAATCAAAAATGAATAGTTGAAGAAGATAACAATAATAAGATCAATTTGTTGATTCTTAAGAATCAAGTTTTAATAGTATAAGATTGTTCTAAGTTATAGAATTTGAATTTATTGTCGTTGGAATGTCAATCATACTCATAAGATGTTGATTACTTATATGTTGGTCTCTTTAAACACAGTACCATTAAGAACGTCTTCTCTTTCGTTTATCTATCTATTATTTGATGATTATGATTTGGGAATTGATTTGAGATTTTTATGTTTATTGTATTAAGTCAGAGAAGTCAGAGGGTACAGACTCTGCTCTATAAAATAGTACAGGATGATCTTTACAAAAGGTAATAACTGAATGACTAAAAATGGCTACTGGGAGACTATTTATATGCATAGTCAACCCTTGGGATAACGACACGTGTTATCCCAAACCAGATCTGGAAATATTCCTTGTGGACTGCCGTACACGTACTCTTCACAGGACGACTGCTAATGTCAGTCCCTGACTTTTCCAGGGGGATATCGTCATGCTGTCAGTGGCACGTGCCTTCAACAGTCAAACTCTTCTGACAGCCGCGGCTTGCATCTGCCGGACGGCTTAACATTTCCGTGGGGCTGCAGTCCGTTGATCCCAGGTCATGATACCGGAACCCCTGCTGGCTTTCCGGACTCATCTTCTCTAATCACGTCAGGCGTGCTCGTGATCTCATCAGTGGCTCTCCTTGAGCCATCCGGTTGAGGGGATGGCTGCTTTACCCTTGGTCCAAAAGGGGGTATCTACAAAAGTCCCCTGACTGTTTTGGACCGATGGAGAGTCGGGCCAACAGTCATCATAGCCCCCTTTCCATGGCCTGAATCCATTGGCACGTGTCCTACTCAGTGTGTCAGCACACATGGCACGAAACGCGTGTCAAAGGGTGAGTAATTAACGCTTCAGTTATGGTAACGGGCGAGGCAGTAACTATCTCCAGTATAAAAAGCCCTCCTCAGACTTTCTTAGGACTCAATTCTTTTACTTCCTTGACTTCAGTTCTTGTCTTTGTCAAGATTTTTCAGCATAATGAGTGATCCGATACAAACACCTCCGGGACGAGGCAAGGGGAAAAGCCTCCCCAGAGAGATGTTCGCGGGAGGAGGTGGGCTCGGTCCTGTTTCTAGCTTCGAAGATGACTTCACAGCCAAAATCTTCAAGACGGAGGAGCATGAGTACTCCGTGGTAAACAATGCTAATTGGCTCTGTTCAGAGGAAGGTGAGGACCCCGGGGAGCTCCCCTTAGCCGGAGTCCCCAGACTAGCCATCGAGCGTAGGGACTACACCATGTCGTCAATAGCGTATCAATCTCACGTGAAGGTAGGCACGAAATGGCCTGCCTGGATAGATTATATGTTTTCGATCCCGGAGCACTTTCAGGTGATAGAAGACTTGGGGCTAGTGTCTGCTTTTGTGACCTCCCGGCACAGGTTCGTGCACAAGGTCTCCGGTGATTTAAATCTGCTTGCTTGCCGCTGGATGCGTGCGGTTCACACCTTTTTGTTTGCTTGGGGCGAGGGCGCTCCGATTCTGGAGGATGCAGTCCAGCTTTTGAACCTGCCAATTCATAGCTCTCACACTTGGGAGGAGACCCAGGAATGGACTCCAGACGACAACACTCTGTTTGCGCTTTTAAAGGGAGTTAAGATCGAGACGGCACATCGAGTGGTTCACGGAGGTGATGAGGGCCCTTCGGCTGCCAATTCAAGCTCGGGACTCCCATGCGAGAGCTCAGCACCTCCGGGAGAGGATCCTTCTATTGGTAAGAAGAAAAAGAACCACAAGAAGTCTACTCTTGTTGGCTGGGCGGAGTATTGGGCTCCCCGTGTCGACAGACGTCTTTTCGAAAAGAAGAAGCAAGACGAAAAGTTCCAACCCAATCCCCCCACCCCTCCCACTCATGGACAATCCTTGAGGGCGGAGCGAGCAGCTTTCCTCGCCTATTTCTTGGCGCATGACCTCTTTGAATGGGTTCCTCGTGATTCCATGAAGGATCAAATAATCCGGATGGCAGTGGTCATGTCGAGGGGTGTCACTTTTCCGCTGGCTCCAATGTTTATCGGTGGTCTATACCATCATCTGGACGTGTTGGTGCGGGATATGGAGCGGGTAGGTAATCAAGAGCATACAATCGAAACCTTAGTCCCCGCCAGCTTCTTACAAATGTGGATTCAAGAGCACTATCGAGGGTATAAACAGCCCACCAATGTGCTAGTTAAGATTCCAAAGGCCGGGAGACGATTGCCGCCGGATTCTCCTCGGTTCCCCCGCGTTGGTCTTTACGAAGGTTGCAATCCAAAACAACCCAAACCCAGTCTGGAAGAGCTGCTTGATAGTCAGAGACATTTCACCTTTCGACCTTACTTAGATGACCGGAGTGGTCGCCCACTTTCCACCTTCTCATGTATGGACGAAGGCTTAGAGCTTAATACCCATGAACGGAATGAACTATGGCGGGAGGAGTGGGACTTCGTCGCGTCGGCCACACGGGGATATCTCCCTGGTTTCTACGGCGGTCGTTTTTATGCAGAAATTTACTGCATCGATCGGGTCGCACGTCAAGCTGGATTTAATCAAGGTGTTTCCGGTAAACTCCCTATAACTTCTTGTGGCGAGCGCGAGGACTTGGTCGCGGCTGCCTTTAATCGATTCGTTCTGAAGGAAGGATCGGACGTCTACATCCGGGCTTGTCCTTTTGTTCTTCCAATCCCTCACAATTATCGGACTCTTCAATGTACACAAAGATGGTTTAATCACTGGCTTGCGGAGCTAGCTCGTATGGCTGAATTCGTCTGTTCTTCTCCTGTTCTCGTCGAATGGATTGAACCGGAGATACTTCACCGCGGGGGTCGCATCAGGCTTGATCCAGCCGTAGCTAGGCAACATAACTTAGCCGCGAGTAGCAAGTGGAAGGCTACTCCGACTATTAAATGTGGTCAGACGGTTCGGATACCCATGACTCTTCCAGAGCAGATAGCTCATCGACGAGCCGAGTATGAGGTAAGGACTCCCCTCCCCCCTTTCTTTTATCCTTCTCATATTCTTCTCTTCTTACTCCTTTTGACGTAAGGGTCTTTTGGATCAGCCATCGGCAGGGGTTCGGGCTCGACCAGTATTCCTTCCGGAGTACATCAGACTGCCCCTAGCCGAATGGCCGGCGAGCTACCTTGCTAGGAAAGCTCGTCGGGACTCCGATCATCCCCCGGTCTTGCGGCTCCCTCGTTCTCTTGATTCATCTTCTCGCGTCCCTATGCAGGCCAGCGTTGCCGAGAACCAAGACGCTAATCGGTCCAAGAAGAAAATCAAGTTAACAGGACTCCGGCATGGCTCTGCTTCCAACTCGCAAGTGTCAGACTCCTCCTCTAAGGGTGACAATGGCGGTCATCATGGTCACATAACTGTTGCCGAAGAAGAGGCTACTCTTCCCGACGGTCAGCTGCAGTACCAAGGGACTTCAGGTATTTATTATTATGACACGCGTCAAGCATTTGTCATGTCTTGATATCATCATCATTATTTATTTCTCTATATATATGATCTTCCCTTTCCTTTGTTCTCACTTTCAACTCGGCAATCTTTCTCGCTTCTACTCAGACTTTGATCAAGAGGCGGAACGGATGGTCAGGGATATTGATTCAGAGATTGCCCGATGCCAGCAGGCTCATGCTCTTGAAGTCGTCATGCCCTTAGTTTAGCCTTTACTTTACTTTCTCTTCTTTTCTCTTAGAGATGCCGGACTGTTGTTGTTGTTTTTTTTTTTTGTTGTAGATGCCGTATGGCTCATTACTTAAATGTTATTCTACTTTTACAATTCTCATTGTTGTCTCGGTGATGGTTATCTATCCACTTTTGTGTTTGGGCTCTCCGGTTCATGGAGGTTTGGGAAAGGGTTTGCTCGCTCCCCCCCCCCTTTTTTTTTGAGTTCTCCGGCTCTTGGAGTTCTGCTGGGAAAAGGTTCACCCTCCCCCCTTTTCTTTTTGTTTTTGAGAACTCCATCTCTTGGAGTTCTGCGGGGGAAAGGGTTTGCTCTCCCCCCCCACCCCCC